>JAKUCV010002537.1:80035-106245 GCA_028386065.3 Turnera subulata | reverse complement strand
GTTATCTGTGATTGTTTGGCAGGAAGTGCAATTTGTTTCCCTATATTAATAAAAAATTAGTATTACACCTTAGCATTTGCCCCACCCCGGATGCTATGCAAATGTTTACTACACTTTTTGTGGGCCACTGAAAGACAATCCCATGTGTCAGATCAGTGCATAAATTTTCGATGCTATGGAAATGCTGTGCAAATGAAATCTTAAAAATTAGAAAACCGATGCTATCCAAATGCAATGCTAATGGTGAATAGCATCCGGAAAATCTGATGCTATATTTTCAATGCTATAAGGGGTGGAAATTTGTAGTGTTTGAATAAGGTTACTTTTTTTGGGTAGCTTAATAATTAAAGATGGTTCATCATCTATGAGAAACTTAGAATTTTCAGGCTAAAGATTGATTCTTTGAGATCTTTGTTTGTTGTAATGAACAAATATTGGATGAGAACCAATAGCTAGCAATCAAAAGCTTAGCGTCCAAATATTGGCTATCCAAGTCTGCTCTAAAACATCCCTAAGTAACCCTTATTTCTATAATTCATTTAATTGGATCCATGTTGCACTGCAATCACTGCACTATTCCTAGTTCCAGTTTCGTGGTTTGATTTCACGTTGCCCTGACCAGATGAAAAGCACACATCTATCACAAAATACTACTACCTCATCGGTTGTATTCATTTTACTATACTCGTCTCGGATGTGTCTCATAGGTGCTTAATTTCCTCCAATCCCCTTGCTTTGCTGACATTTAATACAAATATATTCCTATTTCTTCTTTTATTCAATTAATACCTTAGTTTCCTTCTTCTCTTGATTAGTTTTAACTTTGAGTTTGGCTCGTTCTCTAATTCTTCCTGCAGATACTATGCCCTTATCTTGCTGGTCCGTGATCTGTTTTATTTGGCAGAAGCTGGTTGGTGAATCTTCTGAATGCAATTGCAATTGCAACAACCAAAACGTTGACTGGGAATCTCTTCCTGATGATCTCAGTAGGCTCCCGGCTCAATATGTTCATGAATGTCGAAAAGTCTGCAAGCGATGGCATGCATTGACCTCAACGCCTTCGTTCATTGAACTGCAGCTCGCGAGAACAACTCCTACACTTCTTGCAGCGTTTCTTTCCACTATTCTTTCATTTGTCTTCTTGGTTCAGAGGACCAAAGTCATCCGCCCCAAATGCGCCAACAAGTAGTTAGTGCCTCAGCATTGGAGTTGGAGGATTTTTAGCTCTGTCGATGGCCTCTTGTTATGCATACAGGAATATTGGCGTCTGTGCATACCAGGAACATTACATGTGGAATCCAATCACAGGGGAAAAAGTAATGCTCCCGCAAGTTTGCAAAGACTCTAAGTGCTCCATTGCCGGATTATTCTTCCACCCTGTGATGAAAGAGTACAGGATACTCTGAACATTTTATGTGGACAATCGCTATCAATATGTGATCGTGGAGCTATCAATGGGTTCTTGGAGAAAACTAGAGCCCGCATTTTACTGTCGTCCACCTCCTCATGAGCCTACAATTGTGAGTGGAACTTTACATTGGACGGTGGAACATTGGCGTCATAGAGGTTCTCCTCCCAAAACACAGCTTAAGAGCCATTCTGACCCTCTGCCATGTGCAAACTCGATTTTGAGGTTTAACATGCTCACAGAAAGCATGTATACTGTGCCTCATCCAGCTTTAAATAGCTGTCAGGAACCAGACAGTGGAGAAATGCAGCTTCTTATGGCGGGGAAACAGCTGCCTTTGTATTGTTTCTATGAGTCGTGAATGTGTGGATCTTAGTGGATTATTCAGCCTGGCGTTGGGTAAGAAGGTATAGGTTCAGCCTTGCCCGGTGTTTTCCGGGGTATACGTATCAGCCTTATAACCAGATACGTTTCTTGAAAATCATGGGCAATGAGTTACAGCTGTTCTGGCGTTGTACGGGATTATTTATCTACAATCTTAAACTAAAGGTCGTTAAGGAAATAAAGATTCCAGAAAATTAGAAAAGAGATCAACTGCTTGATTTGTATTGTCATACTAGGAGTCTGGTGTCCTTAAAGAAATTTAGTGACTTATAGCTGTTGATGGTATCTTTTGTGCTGTATGTATAATGTTACAATCCCATGTGAAAAAAATTTCTCAGCCCTTTTTGGTCATTTTTATTGGAGAATCGGAGGTTCACAAGTCCATGCCCAAGTCCTTATTACTTCTTGGATTGTAATTGCTATCTTATTAGGTTCCTCCATTGTAGCTGTTCGGAATCCACAAACCATCCCTAGTGACGGTCAGAATTTCTTCGAATGCTTGATGCGTGTGTATAAGGGGCAGATGCCTTGAGTGAAGCCTGTACAAAGCGTAAAGAAGGTTGTATGTTTGATTGTGTTGTCACACCAAGACTCTGGCGTCCTTGAAGGTAAACTGCTCTCTTGCTGAGCATATTTTATTACGTTTCTACATCTATTAGGGTGCAGTATATATATTCCTTCTGCCATAGGATATTGTTGGGATCTCGTGGAGAAATTGTATCGGCTGGACTTGCTCATGATTGATGTATGTGTATGGGGCCAGATGCCCTAAATGAAAGTTGTTACCTCTGATACAGTGTAGAAGCACGAGATGGTATCGTACGTGGAACGACCTAACTTAAAGTATTCTGTAAAATGTGGAACTTATATACGTCTTATACAATTGGACAATGTCACTTCTTCGTGCTCTGCTATTCGTACGTGGAAAAGAGATCACTTGTTAGACGGCAACAAACACCATCTCAATAAGTTCCAACATCGAACCAACGGGTACTTCGTATAGTCAGTTGTTCTTTAATATCTCGGGTTGCGCACATTTTCGGGCGAATCCAAGACGAAGACATTGCAGTTTATTGCCAAAAGGATAGAGATGAAGACATGCTCTCCGAACCAAGAGTTTCTAAACCAGGCTGGAAGTGAGGTGCTTATAAAGTCTATTATTTCTTCTATCTTAGCCTTTTGCTATGATGTGTTTCAAGTTCCTGACAAGCTTTGTGGTGAAAATGCACTGAAGGATACATAGGTTTTGGTGGAATCATGACAAAGAATATGGTTTACTGCCTTATAGGTTAGATGGAATAAACTAATAACTCTTCCCAAGTATGGGAGGGCTTCTCTTCCTCCAGCACTGGTTTTGGTTGATAATGAATCCAAATGGTTTGTAGGTTCGGATCCTAAAAGGCAACTACTTCCAACATTCCGTTTTTTTGGCATGTAATTAGTGATTTTTTTTTGGAACTTCATGTAATTACTGATGAAAGGAATGAAATTAAAGTTTTCTGATGTTAAAAAAAGAAGACAATGAATTCCTTTCTAGGACGTGTGGTTGAGACTCGAAAGATTTGTTGTGAGGACAGGTCAAACATTTGTTTGTAGTGGTTTTTTTTATAAAATGTGAAGAAATTCATTCTCCCAAAATAGGACAATAATGTTTGTTTCTGTTTCTTTTTGGCCTAATTGATTCTGTACTAAGTTTAACCTAGCATGCGTTCTCAAAAAAAAAAAAAGTTGAATCTAGCATGCCGTGCATGATTTGATGCCACCAATCATCTCTGACTATCGCACGTACAGTGAGTGGTGAAGATGGTACGTTGAACCTATTAAACTTTTTGGATTGTGCAAAATTTTCACTACGGTGGAGGTGTCTTAGTTTTCTCCATTCTTACACGAAACTAGACATACATAAGTGCTCAATATGTGTCGCCTCAGCTAATCATGGATTAGATCAGACGAGGGAACCAAATTAATTAATAAAGAGACATAATTAATTGTAATTAGTGTAGACTGACTATTCTTATCATTCAATATAGTAAGGAGACTAAACATATACCAAAATTTTTTATTTTAACAGTAAAAAGTAAAATTTTATTTGATGTTATTCTTTTTAAATCTACCGAATTAATTTTTTGATTGACCAAATATTAATATATTATATTTTAGGTTTTACAGTATGAGCAGACTTAATTTAAAATATAAAATAAAGACATACATAAGATAATAGTCTGTCTCTACTTATTGGCATTATAATTGTATATGAGTGTATTTTAGGCGGGCTCACAGTCTCCCCCTATATATAGCCCATCAATTTGGTTTTCATTCTTCCTATCAATTTTTCTTCAAACAGCATTCCATTACATCAAATCTTGCGTAGGTTTGCATCGGCTTTCTTCTTCTCTATTCCGGTGAGTCCTCAATTCCCCTCTGTCTTCTATCTTTCTTTATTTTTTTATTTACTGATTGGATTTGTTGCTTGGTTAACTTTCTATTTTCTGCCTATATTAGGTTAGGGTTGAGTTGCTTAATTTCTCTCAGTCAAAATTAATTACCACCAATATCTCAACTATTTTTTTAATTAATAGTGCAAATAAGGGTTCGGAGAAACATTTCTAATTCGGTAATGTTGCATTTGTGTGTGATTTTATACAAAATGTTGGGTTTTAATGAAATATTTATCAACATGACCCCATGTAAACTTTGTGTTGATATATAATACAAAATTCAACTCCACGATCATGTTACATTGGTGCTTTAACATTTTTCTCGCAGGTGTAAAGAAAATCACATGAAATACTTACGGTTCTTTTATTATTATTCTGCCGGATTATGGGTGCTGGACCAATTGAATTTCACGTATCTGGTACTCGGACTGGACAGAAAATTCCATATACTAAGCAAAACACAAAGCCCCAAATTCATGACACCATAAATTTACTTTACCACGGCCCAAACTTAACGGGCCCATTAATCCATACAGTTTACTCTTGTTAATACTCATTTTGGTACATCAGTCAATACTTTGATACGGTGTTGCACCTAATATGGATTGCAAAACTATTACTTAACTTTTAATTATCATATAATTGTATTTCCCTTTTATTTACGTAAAAATAGGGTGGCTGTTAGTTGTCTATATATAGACAAAGAGGAGAGAAGTTTTTTTTTTTTTTGAACATAAGAGGGGAGAAGTTAAGATAGGAAAAGGAATGTGAGGAATATTGTTCTGGAATCTTGTATGTATACTCCAGCTGCAAGCTCTTTATACAATACAATACACTCTTCTCTTCTATTATTTTTGATCTCTATTTACCCATAACATACTTATTACTTATTAATTTAGGTTCATTGCGTATTAGACACAAAGTTCCGACGTTTTACCGTTGGATTTTGATTGACCAATTTTCTTTTAATTATTTTTTTATTTATTTCTTTTGAAGAAAGGTGAGAGATTTATACAAATATATATAGAGATTTCACAAGAAAGCTTGTTCCATTTTTAATGAAAAATCAAGTTAAATGTGTGTTATTTCTTTTAGAGATCTTCAAGAGTTATATTATCCCCATTTTTGTTTGATGTTTCAACTCCCAAATAAGACAAGAGAAGATATTCTGTAAAGAAAAATAAAAAGAAAAGAAGGGATGAGGAGCTTTCAAGTCTGTTCATTAATGCAATCCTAAAATCAAGGTTTGAGTTGCTGAGATCACAGCTAAAAGTGTAGGACAATCTAATCGAGGAGTGTTGAAATCCTCAGTATGTGAAGAGTCCAACTTTAGTCTTGATTTGATGAGTTGGCATTTTCTGGAAAAGAGGAAAGGTTTGCAGCATGTGTGTGTTTAATGCAAGTCTGGTGTCCTTAATATTTTATTTAATTTAAAATAGCTGTTAAGATAAGATATCGGAAAATGAAGGGTTGGCATGCTAAATTAATGTGTCCAAGCATGCCAAAGAATATATTTGTATTTGGTTTGTGGAATAAATTAATGTGTCCTAAGTGTATTTTTAAGGCACCAATCTGCCCACAACCTGGGGGTTACCAATTTACCATCAAGCTACTTACCTTAACACAAAATGGTGGTGCAAAATATACATATGTATAAATCTTAGGGGGTTGGCCCCCCTTAAATTCGCCCCTGATTTTGTTGTACATGATAGAAAAAAGAATGAGAATTCCACCATAATAGAGCAATACCATCAAAACCGCACAAAATTTGATGTTCATCAATGTCCATAACAAAAGAGTAGGTCTTCTCAATCTTTAAAAAGTTCCAAAGCCAAATGCTTCTGGTTATGTATTGGCAATACAAAGTGACAAACTTGCCTATGATAAAATAAAATTTGAATAGGTATATATGCTATGCTGTAGAGTTTTAACTTAGTTTACAAAGCTGGGAAGCAAACTGTCTGCAGGGTGTCGGCATTATTATCTCTGGGAAACAAACTATTGATAAGTGTTCTCCCCAGACTGAATCTCTAATTCGACAAACATCCAGTTTCCAATTCAGGCTACACATATAACTATACATAGCTCAGTAATCTTAAAAAATTTAACCTTCTTATTAGGATGGTGATCATTATAAAAGAAATGCAACCTTCAAATAACAAGTATCAAAGAGTGAGAATTTTAGGTAAGCAAATTTACAACACCTATCATTGATGACAAATGATACAGCAACAACCCTAGAATCAACACTAGAGTCACCTCCAGATCTATCTGTTTGTCCCTATCTTCAATCTCAATCAAACTAATTTAGTGAATCTATTCTCAAAAGTATAAAAATCTGATAAGTTAAACTCAAACCCTAAAGTGAAACCAAGAAAATCACTCAATTAAAGAAAATCTCAAAGGCAATTTTATTTTCTCAATAATATGTCATGCATGTCCACATTTTTGCTTTCCTAAAAGACCTATTTATACTGAAAATAAAAGTTCCTAGGTCGGCTACAAACAAGCCAAAGCCGTGGCCTAACCCTAGTCCAAATTGGACTTGACTTCCTCTAGACCCTAATAGACTATTTTTATTTTAATCCAAAAACATATTGGATCAATCCAAAAATAATAAAACATAAACAAATCCAACTAAAAGTAGTAAAGCCCACAAATAATAATCCAAATAACAAATAAAACCCAAATAATAAACTGATCCCAAACCGAATTTCTAGACAAAATCTGTCAATTAAATTCAACATGATTTTAGATAGAGAAGACGACCAATTCAGCTTCTGGACTCAACACCCAAGTTGTATATCTTTATCTTAGCTTTCCATAGAGTCCAAGATCGCAGCAATCCGACATGTAGAACTCAAGATATGAATTTTTTTTCCTGAGACTGCACGCTTCAGAAACTTCCGCGCGTGTTCGTCGCGTTCTTGGCTTCGGGATCGCGTTTGATTGTTTCTATGCTCTTGAATTCGACTCCTTCTCTGATTAACATATGATATTTGAGAATTCTTGAGCATTTCTTTGGTGATTGATCCTTGAAGCATGATCAACTTGCCATCATCTCCTTCTCTTGTACTTGGTGCATCCTTGTTCGCATCAACAAAACAAACAGCGAAAGTAGCATGGGTTTGTGACCATAACCAACAAAGGAAATTTTGAAAACCAATCAAAAACAAAATCCGTATAAAAAGTTCTAAATGGGCGTTGAAGCAGAACAATCTCTCACTCAAAAATTTGGGGAAATTATTAGATTAGACCTACCAAATTATTTTTCTTCGACAAGGCAGATCAAAACATACAACTTGGCTGTGATTGCTTCAAACGATCTGCAAAGAGGAAAAAAAATCAAATTGTCAATTTAAAATTAGCAGAAATAAAAAGAAAAAAATAGTAGAAGAAATGGAACAAAATAGAATACAAACTCACGACAAAGGGCATAATATGCCAATACTGGCACTAACACCGTGTATATCACTGCTTCACCAACAACAATCAAGAACACTATCCACAAGTCATGTCTCAACCTCATTATGTCAGGAGTTTTCAATTCTTCTATGGATGTTAGGATTCAGTTATGAATTTCTATTAGCTCATCATTAGTAGTTTCAATAGTAATCTTCTTGGTTTCGGCGAATAAGTCTGTCCTAAAGATCTTCATATCCTTCATGCAGTTCCCTTAGTACCAGCTCCAGAGATCGCGATTTGTATTTTGCAATCCAAAAACGAAGAACCACTCCACATATATCTATTGGGACCAATGACAACACCACGTAAAAGAACTTGCAGGACAGCATCACATGCATAGTGGACAACACCATATCATCCAATGCAACCGTAACATAGTCTAGAGTAGTATACTTGATATTCGAATTATGAGTATCCTCTAAGGTCATCCGCTCTATCATGAGGGAAGTATGAGCCTTGGCCAATGAAAGGATAGTGGTTTAGGAAGACCTGAATGCAGCTCCCCTATTAGAATGTATTAAAGATGAGAATATAGTGAGGTGAGAAAAGAAAATAATAGTGTGTTTTAACCAATTCCATTAATCCATTTCAGAATTTTTTTCACAAGTCTAAATGTGTCACCCCATTGTGTGCATAACTACATTAGTTTCTTTAAAGTTATATTCTAATCTAATAAAGAAATCCAACAAAATTGTGAGAGAACATATATTTTTTATAAAAAAATGGCTTGGTTTGTGTTGGTTGTTGTGCCAGATAGAGGTGGACTGTTAAACTGATTAACACTGATCTCTAACCTAAACTAACTAATGCAATATACTCTTCTACAAAAACAAGATAAATATGCATACTACTTGCCGGCCTCCCCATCTGAGGGGATGCATTCCCTGCAGCGTTAGGAGCAGAAGCGCGGAAATAAGGTAGCAATGATACCAGATATGCGTAAAATACCTTGACTCTAGCCCAAAAGGAACAGGAGTAGGATTGGTTATCTCTATAGTAGTCTTGTCCTCATTGCATATGGTGGAAGATACCAAACATACCAGCATGAGTAAAGAAATCAGAGCATGAAGGAAGTTGAACTCGTTACAATGGAACAGTAGTCATGTGAAATATATATATACAGTATCATAATCCTCATGTCAACAGAAACAACAATATTAACTTTTTTTGTCCAAACATTAGTAATGAGTATGATGAGAAATAAAATTGATGATTTGATTTCACAATTGAGATTTAGTGTCAATTAAAACTGCTAACACCCTACGCATCCGCATCACTACGGAAGGCAGAGTAGCAAGGAGAATGATTACGAACAATGTAGATGAACTAAAATTGAACAAGAAAAATCTAGCGGCTTAAGTTTGTTAGCCGGTTTGCTTAACTGGTGTTGAAAAGTCTGGAAAACTAAAATCTGCCCACTCAATTCATGGAGCACCTTATGCCCCTAAAAAACTTTTTAAAAATACATTATTACTAAGCCAAACCAAACAAAACTAATAGTTAAACCACCTCGACCTATTTGTTAGAAAATTGTATGTGTTTAATATTGTGATGTACCTTGAGACGCCCCGACCCGTATTTACCGTATACAGTAAACACGTGCCGGAACTGTGACAACCCAGCCCAACAAGGCCTAGCATACAGTGTATAAAGCATAACCCTGGCTCAACAGCCTAAAAGTATAAACTACAATATGGCCCTACGGCCCAACATCAATAACATCAATAAAAACGGAACTGGCCCAATGGTCCAACAACAATAACAATATGCACAGCGGAAGACTTAAACTCACTAACACTGTATGCGACACATGCAATCTATGGATCCAAGCCTGTCCAAGGGAAACGCTGCAGCCTGTCTGGAATGCACCAAGCCTGTACATGAAACAACTCATCCTACGGGATGAAACCCCGCAGGCGAGGGGTGAGTCCGAAACGCTCACCGACGAAAGATAAACAGTGATATATTCAACCATAACACTTTCGAAACAAACACAACTATCACAACAACAAGCACAAACAAACACATCACAAGGATACTGCCATAACAACTAACACATACCACACGACAAAGGAATCCAACTCAAACATCACGATAGAGGAATCTTATTAAATCATGTCAAGCACATCATAATCAATACTGAACCAAGACCCAAAGAACACTTATTAATTTTTATTACCAATTTTATCTTCCGGGCCCCGTCACTGGACAAGCTAGGGTCGTACCTGGTTATTAACTAATTCTGGATGCCAGGCCCCACCACAATCCGGGATCAACATCCCCATATCTCAAATCCGGGATCAACATCCCAATATCTCAAATCCGGGATCAACACCCCAATATCACAAATCCGGGATCAACATCCCAATATCACAAATCCGGGGTCAACACCCCAACCAACAAACCCTCTGGCAAGACACCACAGAACTAGTCTCTAACCATCTAGTCGTACCACTACTTTCCAAGTGACAATTACATCATCTCATAATCAAATCCAATTCCATTTCCAATACTCATTATTCTTTCCTTAATTATCCACATCGACCATATACCAGTTCATCATTATTCTCTACACAGTATCACAAAACCAATATCACAGTCTAACATCACCAATGATAACCACAACAGTCAAACAGTCGGCAATCAACATCTCTGCAATTCTATCGAACACAAAGCACACAACAACAACATCATAGCAGTCAATCAACCAACAATATCCATTTTAGCAGTTCCATCAAACAGCAAAAAAAACAAAAACACAAACAACAGAAATACACACACAGCATTACGGGCACATATCAAGGTTTATCCATCCTCACCTGATGTGTCTCTAAAACTGCAATCCAGTCAAATCCCGATACCCTATGTGTACATATAGGAATACAATAATCACTTATAATGCACAACAAAATGATCATGCATGATACCGGTTTAGAAATCGTTATACGGCTTGCCTTATATCCAATTTCTTTATTATGAAATTAACCTCTTTATTCATTATACCATTTATACTTAATTTCAAATTAAAAACCGAAACCGAGTTTCCTATCGATATTCTAATTATTCTTAATTTTTAAATTAAAACCAAAACCGAACGTTCAAGCCGTTATCCCGGCCTTTTAACCCTTTGTCGATAAGGGAAAAACATAAGCATATTAGAATACATGTATATATACGTATATTTATACATAAATCGATACTAGATTATACATATATCTAGTGTGACCATATTTATACACATATAGTAGGTAATTCTCATTTTACCATATATATATTTATGTGATAAATAAAATTGTAATTTCTTTATTTAGCTAAACATAATTTAGTAGGTTATATATATAGTCATTTATGTATGTGTTTATAATTCATAGATAATCATATATATGTTTTTAGTTTACATTTGACAACTAAATCAAGTTAATAAGTATTTTTGGGCCTTTAATTATTAACAGTCCAAGTATGAATTAAATAGACCGGATTACTATAGGTCTTTCTAATAATCCAACAAAGAATAAAATTATAAATCGAATTACAAAACATAAATGGAATTAAGGGTTAATATTTGATTAATTAAATTAAATCTTCATTTTAATTAAAATAATTAAGAGTCCGGGTTCATTAACGTTCTTAGTCCGTTAGAATGTATTCGTCCCGAGAACATGGGCTTGCACAATCGGCTCGATTCCGAGCCTAACATGTAATCCGCCCAAACCCGAGCTCAACAATGCATACGGTCCAAGGAATTACCCAAAGTTCGGTTTCCGGCTCGTCGGAAAATTCTCGGGACCGCCGGAAACTCGCCGGATTCCGGCCAAACACTGTTCACAGCAGCCCCCAAAACAGTCAACGTTTTGCTACAGCACATCACTCTTCCAAAACACCAATTCCATACTGCCAGAACAACAATCCAACCACCAGTACCATGAACAATCTCAACGACAGCCCTCCTGTGCCCGAAAAATCACAAATCGCCATATCCAGAGTCCAAAGAACACCACCCCAAGCCATATCTACTACACCAACCACCAAATCGAATCAAACAGCACCCCAAACACAGACCCACAACAAACACCAGTTAGTCCACTTATCGGGTTTGAAAAATCAAAGCACAGAGAACAAGAGGGGTGGAGGTCGGCGTCGAGACTTACTCTCAGCCACGCGATGGCGACGACGAGCAATGAACCAGAGACCAGAGGCATCAGTTGCGGTGGCTCGTGCTGCAGAGGAGAGGGATCAGTCCTTCAGTGCGCGATCCAGCTCGTGCTCCGCTCCGGCAACGGCGGCGGATTGAGGAGAAGGAAGAATCGGAGCCCTTTTGCGCGGTGGCGGCTCGAGGCAGATCGGCGAAGCAGGGGCGCGGTGGCTGCTGGTGCCGGTGCTGCAGACATCGGCGTCGTAGCTACAAGGAGGACGGCGCGGCGAAGGAGGCACAACGAGGAGGCGGCGATGTCGCTTCCTGCCCGGTGGTGGCTTCGACGGTGGCGGTTATGGAGGACAAGGGTGGTGGTCAGGTGGAGAGGATGAAGAGGAGGAAGGTAAAGGTGAAGGTGGTGGTGGCTTGGGAAGTCACGGGTAGAGGAAGGTAGAAGTGAGGAGGAAGAAGGAAGAAAGAGGGAGTTGTGGGGGCGGCGGCGAAATCATGAGGAAAGGAGGAGATAAAGAATTGAGGAGAAGAGAGGACAAGGAGAAAAAGGAAGAAAAGATGGGGAGGGCCAGCAGTTCACGGGTTTGGTGTCGGCTGGGAAGAAAGAAAAAGGAAGAAAGAAAAGGAGAAGGAGAAAGAAGGAAAGGAAAGAATAAGAAAGAAGAGAAGTGGGGCCCGCACGGCTGGGGAAAAACCGAGAAAGAGGAGAAGAAACGTAACCGGAAAAGAGGAAGAGGAAGAGGAAGGAAAGAGGAGAAAGAAGAGTGGCTCGGGGCAAGCCTCATATGGCCGGTCCGGATTCTCGCGTCGGAATCTCGTAGACGCAGGGATACTCCCGTCTTTCCGACAAATTCCGTCCCGAGTCCAAAAATACAACTTGGGCTCGGAAAATCTGATTAATTCTCCCGAGCGTCGACCAACTCTCGGAACTGAAAACTTAGGCTCGGTTAGTTAGGAAGACACTCCCGAGCGCGGGAAAACTCTCGGTTTCGAAAAATGACTACCGATTTACCTCGAATTATTTACCCGAGATTAATTCATTCGGTAAATCACTGTATAACGACTTTAACGGTCCCGGTAAAAATCCAAATTTTACCCGGGCTGTTACATACCTTAATTTTTAATTTTAAAATTACTTTGTATAGAGAAATTATGCTATTAATATTTTTGGACCCATATTATTTGCCTGACATATAAATCTTATTTATTTTAATTTATAATTTTTTAATTAAAAAACCACCAATAACTCAACTAATTTATTTTATTAATAATGCAACTAATGAATTTTGGCAAAAAACTTTTTGCGCTCGTGGGATTTTATACAAAATGTTTCTGTCGGATTGTGGGTGCTCGACCAATTGAATTTCACGTATCGGGTACTCGGACTGGTCAAAGAATTGATATATGGAGCAAAACACAAAGCCCAAAATCATGACACCATAATTTTATTTTACCACACGGCCCAAATGCAACAGGCCTAATAAACCATTACTTAATTACTGTTATACTGTGGCACATCTGTTAATACTTAATAATTTAGCTTCATAGTGTATTAAACACAAATTTCTGACGTATTACACTTGAATTTTCTTTAATTATTTTGTTTATTTATTTATTTCAAAAAAATGGGAAATTTTTACAAAAATAATAAAAAAAAATCACAAGAAAGCTTGTTCCATTTTCTTTAATTAAAGAAAGTGGTAGATTTTTACAAAAAAAAAAAAGAAATCACAAGAAATCTTGTTTCATTTTTAAAGAAAAATCAAGTTAAATGTGTGTTACTGTTTTTCCAACAATTGTCTTAGCCTTTTTTTTAGAAATCTTCAATGGTTATTATCCCCATTATATCTTCACAAATCACCAAACCCTGGCGAAGCTAAATAGAATTTTTAACTTTTTGAATGGGATAATAAAGGTTTATTTTAAAAAATAAAATTTAGAAGGGCCAAATATATATCACAATAGGACTTATTTGCAAAAATTAAAAATCTAAGGAGCTATTGGTATATTATGTTAGGACTTGTATTTAAAACTTAAAAACCCAGGGAAGGCCATGGCCACCCTTGGCCCCCTAGGCCACTGCCACTGACTGGCTATTATTTCCAGCTACAAATTTCTTGTAGTATTTTTCAGAACAACCCGCAACATATTTCTGAGCCAGAAGTTTATAATTCTTCCCAGTTAAGACACAATTAGTAAAGCAATTTCTCCTCTCAATTTGGGTAGTTTGGCGTAGGACCACGTAGTTTGCCTTGAACCACCAAATCATTTTAGTGGCAACCATGCTATCTGCAATTTGGTATTTGCTGAAAACAAGTGGTTCTGCTTCCACAGCCCCTTGTACACCCAACCAACTTATAAAAATTTGACCAAATTGCACATACTAAGGAAGCCTGCCATTTGGAGTGAAAGATGGGACTAGGAAGCCTTGCTTTGTCACCTTCCAAAAACTGCTTCCCTACACATGTTGGAGCAGCCAACAATTACTTGTCCAACCAGAGGCCTAACAAGGCCTCCATATTTAGAGTTGCTGCTGCTAAATCAGACAAGGGCAAGGAGCAAGAAAAGCCAAAGAAGACCCAGCAGTCTCTTTTCAGCAGTGTAACTGAAGCTCTAGATTTCTCTCAGGTTCGGTCTGCGAAGGACGCAGAGCTTCTAGAGGAGGCCAGAGAAAACACCAGCTCTGGTGGGAGGATGACCAGGGAACAGGTATTCTTCATCCCAATATACTCAAAATGTGTTATTTGTTTTTTCTACAGCTACAACAAAGTTATCCATGGTTGAACATTTTCATGGTTCATATATGAGGAGGTATAACTTACTAAATTTGTTTTGCTTTTTACCCTTTTTCCAGTATGGTGCTCTTAGAAGAAAAATTGGAGGGACATATAAGGATTTCTTCAAATCCTACGTTGATGGTATGACCAGTTCATCTTGGAGGATATTTTTTTTTTTCTTTGCTGCAATTAGATTTATAATCGGAAAATATATAGGTTTGAGACCAATCACAGTTCATTGACTTATGGTTCACTTTATATGAAATTCCAGAAACCTTTTGGATAACAATACGGCAATCTTCATTTCATATATCTTTATAATAGTTGTAAACTCATCTAAAAGGTTAAAGGGAAAATTCAAGAACCTACATATTTACATGAGATTCAATTATACCCAGGTGCTACACATCAAATTAAAAGAATTTAGTTGAATTTATTGTATATGATGAAATGGAAGTGTCATTAGCAGAGAATTGTATCATTTAATTTAAAAAATTATGATTTTTTTGCTCATTTATGACATGCTCTTACTATTAACATAAACTCACATCTAAACAATTGCTTCTACTTTCACATTGAAAATAGTGGATGGGCAATATGTGGAGGAGGGGTGGGTTGACAAGACATGCAAAGTCTGCAAGAAAGACACCAGAGGTGAGGCAAGACAAGTAGACAAGCTTGGGAGATACGTTCATGTTGCTTGCTTGGAAAAGGCCAATTCTGGAAATTTCTTCACCAGACTTTTCTCAAGATGATGAAGCCTTATATATTTCATTTTCTCCTTCTTTCCTGCTCCAGTGTGGTTTGGATACCGGAATACAAAAGATTAACAGCATTGGATATTTTATATCAGATATAGTATAGTCTTTTTTTTCCCCATACAAACTGGATTTCTCTCTAGGAGATTGGATAATTAATGCATTTATATTGATCAACTCTCATTTTCTCCTTATCAGCATGATACAAACAAAGAATCCCGATGAAATACCAAAGTAATGCCTAAGTTGAAATTTTGGAAACTATATGTCAGAGTAGAAATGTCGTCACACGCCTAGCAGCTCTCTGCTGATCTTGGTTTTTGTAGGCAATTGAGGACGTCCTAGAACATTTTTTTTGGTTAGTTGCGCTTCTTTAGCCCTAAGTAAATGATTTTTAGGAAGTCTGTTCGAGGAATTGTGATTGTTGTAGAATCTTTTGAACTTAGCTGAAGCCTAACTAAGCCTAACTAAAATTGAGTTTTAAAATTATAGGTTTTAAATTATTTATTTAAATGACATGGCATCCACTTTAAAAAAAAAAATGAAATGGATTGTGCCACATACATTCATTTTTTAGGAACAAACTTACCTCTCCAGCATTATTCTTTTGTACTGGACAGATTACCTCTAGCTCTCCTTTAATTGTAATGGGATTAAAGGAACTTAGGGGTCTTGAGCAATGTTGTTAAACTCGTACCGGCCTGGCCTGTTGAACCCGATGAACCGGGGCCCAGCTGGTTCTCTGGGTCTAAAATTTCTTTGTAAATTTCTGGTTGAACCGAGATTTGACCATTTTTAGCTTCGGAAAGCCGTGACCCGGTGGCCTGACCAGGTCAATCTTCTATCCGAGTTTAATAACATTGGTCTTGAGTTTTGCATTCCTACCGTTTATATAGCTGTAAAATTTTGGATCCCAATTATCTATATAGAATATTATATGTTGTCTAGATCATGTATCTCAGACAACTTAGCACTGGAAAAAAGCCGAGCGGAGTCGAGTTTTTGATAGCTCTGGCTTGGCTCATATAAATTTAATTTGGCTCAAGCGCAATTCGTATTCGTCCCGAGCCTAGATACTAAGCTCAGGCTTGGTTCGTTAGATTCTTGTAGGTTCAGGCTCAGCTCGGGCTAGCTTGACTCATTTAACAGTCTTATTAAGTTATAAAGACTACCCGTTTTTAGTCTGTTTCTTATGGCGATTTCTTACAGATGATCGTGGTAAGAAAACGGTAAGCAATTGCTTACGGATTTGTAACAGATTACTTACTGTAAGGGTTTAATCCTATTTTTTATTTACTCATTATGTTTTATACAGTAGTTACGGAATCTTACGGAGGCGCAGTAAGAAAAGATTCCTAACGGTTCACCTATTATCGTAAGCAAAAATGTGAATTCCATTCTAGCAAATAAATTATTCCCTCCACAGCCTAATTTTTTCCCCTCACTCCCAACATTTCCCAATCTTCCCCAAATGCACGAACCCTGTCCAAATCCCCAAATTAAATCCCAAAGTCTCTCCTCCCCATCAACGACCGGAGCTCTTCTGCGGGTAATGGATGTTAAGGTTTTTCCCTGAATTTTGTCCTCAATAAAATTTGGGTGGCGACTCTTTTGATGTAGTGAGGGATCAAATTAATTTTTTGTCGGGTCCTCACATATATATATCATTTATGTTTGTTTGTTTGTTTGAACATGAAGTATATGCATATTATCCAGCTATGAAATGTACATATTCACCTCGGCATCTAATATCGTCGGCGTAGTAACAGTGAGAACAGTGGCTAGCGGTAAACGAATACCCGGACCATCCTCTGGGTTCGAGACTAATGCTTTATCCGGAGTCAATTGTGGGTTTTTTCAAGTTTTCCCTAATAAGCTTGGGTGGCAACTCCTTGTCTTTGACAATTAAGAGAACATTAAGAACAGTGGCGGTATTGTGCATTCTTGTGAGTTTGTCCGGGTTTGTAATGATTTTTCCTGAGGAAGGACTTGATCTTGTGAACAAAAAAATTAAGCGAGAGCGTGCCTCTCATGTCCCCAAGGAAGAAAGAAGCAATATAGTTCACAAGTCGAGTCCATTCTCAAATAAGGAAGGAAAAGAATGAACTTATCGACAGTGCGAATACCGTACAACCGGATCGTGACAATATGGCCCAAGCCCACCCGAATGTCGAGTGAGATTGGGTCATCACAATTTTTTGAAAGTCTTTAGGCAAAATCACATCTTCATGTCCTTTCAAGAGAAGCTCACGAATAAGCTCGATTTCTACATGAACACAATCAAGTTAGAGCCTCAAGTTCTTATCACTTATCCCGAGAACTTTAACTATTCACTGGACAGAAGAATTCGTCCTAGGTGGAATTCTGTAGGTTTTGAAGTCCAACAATCTGGTACAGTAGGATATTAGTTTTACAGTGATGCTATGCATGGATGATAAGTCATTTTGCAGAAATATGTTACCACTTATGCTGATATAATTCTATGCGGGTTTAGGATGAATGATTTGATTGAATAAAGTGAGTTTAGTTCTTCTGGACTCCATACATTAGTATGTTGTTACTCTTTTCCCCAACTAACACTGGCTTCTTTTTTCTATTACGTGGCTTGTTAGTGTGAACACTCAAATTTGACTTATGTTTTTATTATTTTTGAATTATGAATGTGTTTATGTCTGTGATTGATGAGATGATTTGATTAATGACATGAATATGTTTGTGATTTAATATGGTAGAATATGGGTATTTTATTTGTCTAATTCTTTTTGTTTATTTTTGCCCTTTATTATTTATTTAATTTTGGGTTAAAAATAAATATTAAGTTTGGGCTAGTAAAATATGGATTCTGCAGCAGTAGCAGCCCATTAAAACACATTGCATGTATCCGAATTTAATCTTAATTTTCGTGCAATTTTAGGATTAAATATATATTTTGCCTATTTTGTGTTTTTATAGTGATTTTATTAGAAAAGAGGAATAATTTAATGTATAGTTGTTAAAAAGGAAAAGTAGTGGAGTAAAAGACAAGTTTAGGGTGTTTTCTGAATCAAGGAATATTCTAGAGGAAGCAGAAACTAACTAGGAATCGGATTGGAGGAGAAAAAGTAAGAAAATAGGAAAAATCGCCCAGTTAGTGGCGAACATGGAGCCATGACCGCCACCACTAGCGGACAAGTGAAGCATGACCGCCATGGCTTCACAGTCACCCTGACATGACCGCCAGGGCTATGGCGGTCAAAGCTTCCAGAAGGTTGTCTTTTCCTCTTTTTCTAATTCCTATCACTTAACCGTCAGATTTAAGGGTTCAATCTCGAACCTTACATTATTTGGATGACCCCTGGTCTCCTGAACACTATAAATTGACCCTCTATCACACACAATCGAAGAGACATATTAGAATTATTCTCTACACACTATAGGTTTGAAACCTAAGGAAAACTCTTCTTCTCTAGGAGTAGAAACCTTTTTAGGAGCTGTTAGTCTGGAGAAATTTCGTGGAGAGTAGTAGCAACAACCCAGTAGCAAGAGGAGATCAAGAGGCGAGCAAGAAGGGGGCCAATCGGAGCAAATCGTTGGAGTGGAGAGTGCAAACCCGAGAGGAGTGCTCTTCTAATGGTGGAATCTCAAGCTCAATTATGTGTCTATTTTCTATTTTGCTTTTATTTTTACTTTATTATTGTTGTTGTGTTGTTTGTGCGTAAGGCATACTTTGATCTTCAATTGCACACGATTTCACCCTAACACGGATGGGTGCCTAACACCATCCCATCTATGACAACCCCCGAATCTAACATCTTTGGTTCGTTGTGACTAACCGCCTCAGGTGATGGATGTCAGGTTTTTCCCTGATTTTGCCCTTAATAAAATTCGAGTGGCGACTCCAATGATGTTGGATTGACCCTCAGAAGAAGGTGTAAGGTTTAAGTTGAGGGATCAAATTTACTTTTTGGTCGGGTCCTCACAGTTAGTATGTTGGTCGATAATTGTTTTGAGTTATATTTTATCATTTGGTTTTTTTTTCACTTCTGCGATGCCAAAGTATATTAAGAAAGGAACATGAGGTTCCAGAGCAAAATGAGCTTCACTGAAACAGGACAAGAACAAGTTCTGGGTATGTTCTTTTCATATCTTGGGTAGAAAGAATAGTACATATTCTTTCATATCTTCCTAGGAAATCATGAGTCTCGGCGCTGCTTTGGAGCTTCTTAGGGAACTCCTTAATTAGTATGGGCTCTTCTATTTGTTCAGTTACGTGGCCATCCAGTAATGTAGATCATGGGCTCGAGAGCTTGTCGGTCTACTAATATTTTGGGTAGTGTAGTCTTAAACTTGCAAAAGATTATCGATAGGGTATTAACTGTGATAACGGTCAGTGGCTAGGAGGTTACAGATTTTGGGAAGATTTATGTGGTGAGATTATTCAATTTTAGAACTTCCAACAATTGGACGATCTATTGGTACCATTTAGAGAGATCTCTACGTTGAGCCCCAAATAAACCCTTTTTAAATGAGGCTCCCTTGAGTTCTCCTTAGATTACTTCTGCATGTCATGCAAGAACTGTGAGTAAATGATATATTTAGGGTCTGTACTATTTTAAAAGTATCGTTTGGGGGTCTGTACTTTTTCTTGTCCTTTTACGGGTTTGTACTCTTATTTTTCGTTCCTTTTAGGAGTCTCGGGCAGTCCACGTCATCAGCGGGGCTGAAATAAGAGTACAGACCCGTAAAAGGGACAAGAAATAGTACAAACCCCCAAACAATACTTTTGAAATAGTAATCGGACCCTATAACTTCTCGTCTGGAACTAATAACTCATTATGGCCCTTTTCTTGTTCCCTGTCGCTTCCTTAGGAGTTAGTATATCAGTTTTTTGTTATTTTTCAAATTTCGAGGAGAGTGGAGACTAATACTGTCCTTTCCACTATGTTAAAATAAGAACGAGGAAAAAAAAATTGAACCAAAATGAGTTTCGGACGAGATGTTATGGCCATTTTCGAATTTACCGCACGAGTTTTATGCTAATTTTTTAAATTTTGAGTTAAGCCTAGAGACTGATACTATCCACTAGACCATGTTAAAATAATAATGAGGAAGAAAAATTTGAACCAAAACAAGTTTCAGACAAGAAGTTATGACCATTTTCGACTTTACGGTAGTTTCCCTAGGGGTTAGTACATGAGTTTTTGCATATATAGGGTCCGTACCATTTCAAAAGTATTGTATTGGGGGTCTGTACTATTACTTGTCCCTTTTACGGGCGTATACTCTTATTTTTCGTTCCTTTTAGGGGTCTCGGGCAGCCCCGCTGATGACGTGGATTACCCGAGACCCCTATAAAGGACGAAAAATAAGAGTATAGACCCGTAAAAAGGACAAAAAATAGTACAGACCCCAAACGATACTTTTGAAATAGTACAGACCCTAAATATGTCGTAAATCGTCCTTCGCTTTTATTTGTGCACGGGTAAGGGTCATGCACAACTTTCACGTCAGATTCACCAAATTACTATTTGTCACAAAAAATAATAAACAACGTTATACTTCTCATAGCTTGTTAGATTTAACCATATATAGTGAACTAGACGGACGATGTGTTGCACGTTCCTAAGTTGAGCTTGGGAGAATGATGTGAATTTAACCAAAAGATAAGAATGCCTTTCTAGTACTAGGTTTTGTGCCAAGAGAGATTTTTGACATTCTCTTCTACCAACCCACACCGTGGTCCTTATCTACCATCAAGCATCAAAATTTAATGTTGAACATTGCTACAATCAATAGTCTTCAAAAAAATGAGAGCCCCTACTTTAGTCTAGGGCCATAAAGATGCCAAGTCCAACCAAGTACTGACAAGCTTGACTCTACTAGTTGAGGAAATGTTCGGGTTCGAGCTCGGCTTGAGCTGGGTCAAACTTAAGTTTTGAGGCTCGATCTTGATCGGTAAACAAATAGCTCGAGCTCGAGTCGACTAAGCACGTTATCTTAAATTTGATCCAATTCGATTACACTTGACTCGAATGTATATACTCGTTTAGATTTGTTGAATCTGGAAACTTGTCCTAATCTTCCCGATTTTCAAGAGCTTGTTGGTTCCTAAGTTGATCTCCTTGGCTTGCTGGGTCGCTCCTTGGGTTGCTCCAATGGCCTGTCTATCCTACAAGATGGAGAGGAGACAGGACCCAGGGTGGTACTGGGGTTGTGACCCCGGAGAACAATCAGATGCTTAAGTTAGAAAGGAGGAAGAAAGCTTAGAGAATTTCTGTAGAGTGAGAGAATCAAAGTATATGGGTAAGAAGAATGTGTATTTTGTTGCTTACCCAGCCCCCTATTTATAGGGATTCTCCTCCTACCTTGGGCTCCAGGTAGTTATTTGCCTCCAGATAAGGGTCCTATTAATTTCCATAACTCCCTAGCTTTAACTCTTGTAACTCTGCTGACCAAAAAAAAAAAATAACTCTTGTAACTCCCAGGCTTTTAATGGCACTTAATGGGAGTCATAATTTTGGTAACTCAAGGTTTTAATTGGGAATTAACATGTTGTAACTCCCTATTTGGTCAACTATTCATTTCCTAATTTATAGATATTTATTGTAGTTTAAATGACTTTATATCCTTCTGTCATCATTAGCCTCCAACTCAGCCCTCAACTCAAAGGAGGCTCAAAGAGAGTACTTTGAGTTTTCCTTTCTTCTTTTGTTCTAGATTTCTAGCAGGGCCGGGTCATGCATTCCTTGCCGAGGACCTCCGCTCATGCTAGTACCTTGAACCATCACTAAGAGCATTAATTTGCCATGCAATGTCAGCTCCCAATAATTTGGTTCTTGCAATTTATTGGGTTCTTTAATTGCCTTAATTCCCTTGCTTTGAACCTTGGATTTTGGGAGGCTATAAGTAGCCCCTACAATCATTTGTCCCTCCAAAATCCTCATCAGTAAGGAAAGCTTGCATTTTCTAAGTTGACAAAGAGAGTTCTTTACAAAGAGAATTCTTTACAAAGAGAATTCCTTGCAACTGTTGTTTATTTAGAGTTTTTCCTAGCTAAAGAACTTGGCCAAAGAAATTAGCTCAGCATGCGCCGCCCAACACATATGAGAGAAAGGTTGCACCTGCTCCAAGATGAGCTTTCTAGGACCCCGCCGTTCTCTTAAGGCCAAGTCGAGGGCCTTTTTCTCTTCCAGGAGGGCTTTCTGGTCCTTGGAGCGCCAATTTGGAGACATCTAGGAGGAGAAGACCTTCTTGAAATCCAAGCTAGATGAACTAAGATTGAAATTGGAGTTAGTTGAGCCTGAGGCAGATTTCCTACGGCGGCGTGTTTAGAATTCTGAGTCTGTGTTTATTTTTTTTTATGTTTTTCTAAGGAAAAAATGGTGAGGACAAGAGGAGAGATGAGTGCAGATTACTTTAGGCGTTCTAGACCCGTTGTCTAGCCGTCCTAGATGGTGGGGTAAAGAATTATGGATTTCGTGTAGAAAATGACCTGCGTCCTTTCAATCATGTCCCAAAACACCCAAATCCCCCAAAAAAATTTTTTACTGCTTTTTATTTCAAGCTAGTGAAATGACTCACTTACGCTCCTTTTTTTTTTTGCAGACATGGACTTCCAGTTTGAGGCTTTCTTTGGTGCACTGTATGCAGGTACCCAGGGCGCAACTTGTACCCTGGGTACTGAAAACCCTACAGCGGGAGGCTCTAGGGAGAAGGTGTTGATAGACCTTTCGCTAGAGATAGACCTGCCCCTAAGTTGCGCCCTGGGTACCTGCATACAGTGCACCAAAGAAAGCCTCAAACTGGAAGTCCATGTCTGCAAAAAAAAAAGGAGCGTAAGTGAGTCATTTCACTAGCTTGAAATAAAAAGCAGTAAAAAATTTTTTTTCAACGATTAGGTAAGGATGAAGAAAACCCACAAGGTGCCTCTCCATTATCAAAGTAAAGAGAGGCTTCCCGCAGTAGGTCCGCAATGACAAGGTTCTTTATCTTATAGGCCCCGGCATCCAAAATAACACGATAAACATGTTTGTCAGGGTCGCTTATGTAAGTTTCCCTAGAGCTATTATGACACTCATAATAAGCACAATATGCAGCGGAAACAAGGAAACTTAACCAAGAACCAAGTGAAGCATGCATAAACCGTATAACAAAATTTTCGTACCTGTAGTATTAGGATCTTTCACCTAAATGCTGGACGGAATCAGCAAGAGCAAGACAACGGCTTGGCTCCTCTACGGTATCCACACGAACCGTGATTGGCTTGAAATCGTCCTACGAATCAAACCTCGAGCACTCCCGGACTGATGTGCTAGCAAGAGTAAACCGGAAGCAACAACCTTGTGGTGTTTTTGTGTATGGTTATCTTCTTTCTTTCACAAACAATAAAGAAGAGGTGTGTGTGGTGTTTTCTCTAAATCTTGCAAAAGCAAAACGTGAGAGAGAGGGAGCAGAATGTAGCGAGTGATCTGATCACCACAAAGTGCCCAATCCCACTCATAAAAGTCCATTAGCATAATGGCCAACATAAGGCCCCATTAGGTGACAAGATAATGGCATTCATTATCATGCCTCCACTAATGGACAACCTGAAAACACACTACATTACCACTAATGTCTGGCCAATTATTCAGTTAATAATTGTGCCAAAACCGACCCTGGTTCAACCACGGTCCAACCATACCCCGGTCCAACCATGGTCCAACCACGGTTCAACCATCTGCTCGAATCAACGGTTCTATGTGTGTGACCCTGTAGGCACTTGTAACATCCGGAAATAATCGTAAAATCTCATTTTACAATTATAAGCAAAGAGCGGCGTCTAGCAACACATCATTGCTACCCGAACGACAAGATCAGTACTGATTCTCTATGCCTCGGAACATGTCATCGTCCTTTCGTCCCATCAGCAAGATCAAACACGAAACATGGAATATGCCAATCTCGTATATGTTTAATCTATGTTTCTTGATCCCCGAGATAACTGTATAAAACGGATACCCGTGATATCACCATATCACCTAATCCGAGCATGGCCATGCATTTAACAGTTCAACTCTATCAAGAAACCATCCGATAGTATACCCGTTATATGGGTCGGACGAATCCCCTCATGATCAATCAAAACCCACTACATAATCATCATATACCCAACGATTACCCTTATGTCCACCCAGTTACGGATGACTAGGAATAATATCAAAGTACATGATTCATATGTTGGATACCTTGACGATCTCAGGTCGAAGGACAATACATCTATAAGAAACACTAATGACATACATATAATGTTCCATTTAGTGTTCTTATGTGGGTCGATCCGGTCCACAAGTTCTTTAACTTGTACCCGTATGTTGAATTCATATCACATATAAATTCTCAACATACGCTAACCTTAATTTATTATTACAACCCATCCGTAATAATAACCGACTAGGGACATTTAAGAATATATCAAATATGAACTAGGGTTATAAATATGTGCAAGCAATTATCTCATAATCATATTTATTAGAATAACCTCAAAGTATATACATGACTACAATCATCCATAGATTGGCTTTTGGGCATATAACTAACAATCTCCCACTTGCACTAAAGCCAATCATACATGTATCTAATACCTATGGATGCGCAATGACCATCATGCTTCTGCTGCGTGAGTGGCTTCGTCAAGGGATTTGCTACATTGTTCTCGGAAGGAACTTTGCACAGCCTGACATCGCCTCTATCTATGATCTCTCGAATAAGATGATAGCGTCGGAGAATATGTTTGGATCTTTGGTGGTATCTAGGTTCTTGAGCTTGTGCGATTGTTCCATTGTTGTCACAATAGAGCTCAATCGGACTCTCAATACTAGGAACCACTCCGAGTTCAGTTACGAACTTCTTAATCCAAACAGCCTCTTTCGCTGCATCTGAGGCTGCAATGTACTCAACCTCGGTTGTAGAATCTGCAACTGTCTCTTGCTTAGAACTTTTCCAGCATACAGCACCACCTCCAAGACAAAACACATATCCTGATTGCGATCTGAAGTCATCCCTGTCGGTTTGGAAGCTAGCATCGGTGTAACCCTTTACAACGAGCTCATCTACGCTTCCGTAAACCAAGAATGCATCCTTAGTCATTCTCAAGTACTTAAGGATGTTCTTAACCGCTATCCAGTGACTCTCACCGGGATCAGATTGGTACCTGCTCGTGACACTCAGAGCATAAGCGACATCCGGTCGAGTACATAACATGGCGTACATGATAGATCCTATTGCCGAAGCATAAGGGATCGGACTCATCCGCTCTCTCTCTTTAGATGTACTAGGACATTGACACTTTGAGAGAGAGACGCCATGTGACATAGGCAAAAATCCCTTCTTGGAATTCTCCATGCTAAACCTCTTTAGCACCTTCTCAATATACGTACTCTGACTTAGCCCGAGAAGCCTTTTGGATCTATCTCTATAGATCTTTATGCCTAACACATAGGCAGCTTCTCCTAAGTCCTTCATTGAGAAATTCTTTCCTAACCAAGCCTTTAGAGACTGTAGTGTCGGAATGTCATTCCCAATGAGCAGAATGTCGTCAACATATAACAACAAGAAAACTACAGTGCCCCCACTAACCTTCTTGTAAACACATGGTTCATCTTCATTTTTTATGAAACCAAACTCTTTGATTACATCATTAAAACGAAGATTCCAACTCCTTGAAGCTTGCTTAAGTCCATAAATGGACCTTTGCAATTTGCATACCATGTTGACATTCTTTGGATCGACAAAACCCTCAGGCTGTGTCATATACACATCCTCTAAAAGATTTCCGTTAAGGAAAGCGGTTTTGACATCCATTTGCCATATCTCATA
>JAKUCV010002537.1:0-62368 GCA_028386065.3 Turnera subulata | reverse complement strand
AAATCAACCTCAACAACTTATGCATCATATATACACAATTGAAGACAATATGACATGATCATGCTTTATCACATAAAACATATCATGCATATTTACTCAAAACATACCAAACATATGCATATATTTGCATGGCAAATCATACATACCAAAACAAACTCAGCATATCATTTGATAATACACAAACACATCATGTTCAAAATCACTTAGCATATCTCATATACAAGATGATTACTACACATGCTAAGATGATCATATCACATATGCATCACTTATACGGTTTAGAGCTTCACAAGAAGGCTCCGCTACCACTGTAAGTTTCCCTAAGCTATATGACATTCATATACCAAGCACAACAAGCAGCGGAAATACGGAAACTTAACCAAGAACCAAGTGATGCATCATAAACCGTATAATAAAATTTAACATACCTGGAAGATTAGGATCTTTCACCTAAATGCTGGACGGAATCAGCAAGAGCAAGACAACGGCCTGGCTCCTCTACGGTATCCACACGAACCGTGATCGACTTGGTATCGTCACACGAAACCAACTCCGAGCACTCCCGGATTGGGTGCTAGCAGCAGAAACCGGGAGCTACAACTTGGTGGTGTTTATGTGTATGGTTATCTTCTTTCTTTCACAAAGAAAGAAGAAGCTGAAAGGTGAGTGTTTTCTCTAGTCTCTCAAGACTCCAAAAAACGTTCAGAGAGCTCCAAGCGAGGAAGAGGATGATATGATTTCCATAGTGCTCAACCCCACTCACCATTATGCATTAGACAATTAGGCATAATGGCCAACCAAGTGGACCAAAGTGATGACCATCATCACTAAGTGTTTCCCACTTAGCAATCAGATAAAACACACCACTCACACTCATGTCTGGTCAATAATACAGATATTATTGTCCCAAAACGACCCTGGTTCAACCATGGTCCAACTACGGTCCAACCACGGTCCAACCATGGTCCAACCATGGTCCAACCACTTGCCCGAATCAACGGTTCTTTGTGTGTGACCCTGTAGGCACTTGTAACGTCCGACAATAATTGTAAAATTCTCATTTTACAATTATAAGCAAAGAGCGGCGTCTAGCAACACATCATTGCTACCCGAACGACAAGATCAGTACTGATTCTCTATGCCTCGGAATATGTCATCGTCCTTTCATCCCATTATCTAGATCAAACACGAGACATGGAATATGTCAATCTCGTATATGTTTAATCTATGTTTCTTGATCCCCGAGTTAACTGTATAAAACGGATACCCGTGATATCACCATATCACCTAATCTGAGCATGGCCATGCATTTAACAGTTCAACTCTATCAAGAAACCATACGATAATATACCTGTTATGTGGGTCGGACGAATCCCGTCTTGATCAATCAAAACCCACTACATACTCGGCATATACCCAATGATTACCCTTATGTCCACCCAGTTACGGATGACTAGGAATAATATCAAAGTACATGATTCATATGTTGGATACCTTGACGATCTCAGGTCGGGGGACAATTACATCTATAAGAACCACTAATGACATACATATAACGTTCCATGTAGGGTTCTTATGTGGGTCGGTCCAGTCCATAAGTTCTCCAACCTGTACCCGTATGTAGAATTCATATCACATATGCAATTCTCAACATACGCTAGTCATAATTTATTATTACAACCCATCCGTAATAATAATCGACTAGGGACATTTAAGAATATGAAATATTCTAGGGTTATAAGTATGTGCAAGCGTTTATCTCATAAACGATACTTATTGGAATAACCTTTTAATGTGTATACATGACTACATATAATCATCCATGATTGGCTTTTGGGCATATTACTAACACTAAGCTCTACCACCCAATTTGCGAGTCGACCGGAGGTGTCTGGTTTGTGTAGAGCTTTTCTTATGGGGTGGTTGGCGTACACCCGCACCGCGTGGCTTTGAAAATACTGTTTTAGCTTCCGAGCTGCTACTACCACCACATAGGCTGCTTTTTTGACTGTCGTGTATCGTACCTCAGCCCCTACAAGGGTCTTACTCACATCGTACACAGGCTACTATTTTCCATTATGTTCTCGTACTAACGCAGCACTTACCGCCTCTTTTGTTACTGCAATATACATGATCAGGATGTCCCCTGGTTCTGTTGTCGTCAAGACTGGAGGTGATGTCAAAAAAGTCTTGAGCTCCTGAAAGGTTTTGGCACACCCGTCTGTCCATTTGAATTGTCGTTGGCCTTTCAAGAGACAAAAAAAAAGGCTTATACTTCTCCGCTGCCCTACTCTAAGCCTTGTTAGGGATGCGATTCGTCCTGTCAGGTCCTAGACTTCCCTGAGGTAAGAAGGCTCCTTCATTTTCTGAATAGCCACAATTTTATCGGGGTTAGCCTCTATGCCTCTCTTTCTAAGCATGAAGCCCAAGAACTTACCACTAGGAACTCCAAAGACACATTTAGTTGGGTTTAGCCTCATCCCGTGCTCCTTGAATCTATCGAACACCCATTGAAGTGCCTCTACATGGTCCTCTAGGGTGGTACTCTTGACGACTATATCGTTGATGTACACCTCAACCCTTTTTACCTATCTCGTCCTTCAGGACCTTTGTCATCAAGCGCTAGAAAGTAGCTTCAGCATTCTTTAGGCCAAAAGGCATGAACGTGTAATGATAAATGCCATTACACGCAAAGAATGCCGTCTTCTCAACATCCTCTTTGTCCATCAGGATCTGGTGATATCTGGAATACACATCCAAGAAGCTCAGCCATTTATGACCTGCCGTGGAATCTACCAGCTGATCAACTTTAGGTAGTGGAAAGTAATACTTTGGTGTAGCCTTGTTTAGATCGGTGAAATCCACACACATGCACCATTTTCCGTTCGGTTTCTTCACCATCTCGACATTTGCTAGCCATTCTAGATAAAGTTTCTCCCAGATGAATCCGGCCTCCTCTAATCTTACGACCTCCTTCTCAATCTCCTTTTTCTTCTCTAAAGAGTACATGCCGTTTTTGTTTTATGGGCACAAACTTCGGATCCAGGTTCAACTTATGTGTAATTATGCCAGGTTAAATACCTGGCATTTCGGTGGCCTCCCAGGCGAGCACCTCCTGTTTCTCTCGAAGAAGTCTTATAATTTCAGGTCCTCCTACTCAAGTTCAAGAAAATCCTTCCCGACCTGAAGAACCTTTCCATTGGCATTTCTCAAAGGAAGCTGAACCAGCTTCCCAACAGGTTCGGGTTTTGCCTCGGTTCGTAAGGTATAGACCTCAAATTTCTCACCATACAAGATGCTAGCGCAACATTCTTGTTCTAGGGCTTGGCTACTCCTCACTTCTCCCACTCTATGTCGAGTTGGGAACTTCATCACTTGATACAGGGTAGAAGGATTGGCGCGAATCTTGTGTATGGTTGGTCTCCCTGTAATGGCATTATAGGACCGCTTCCCTTTGTAAACTAGCCAGTTCGTCCGCACTGTGGCCAGTTTTGGGGATGTACCCATTGTCAGATTCAAGCAGATAGAACCTGCCGGGATTATGCACTTGTCAGCAAATTCGTATAAAGTGGTGTAGTCTGGATTCAATTTCTTGTTCGGGAGGTCCATTCTTCCCAAGGTGTC
This sequence comes from Turnera subulata, assembly GCA_028386065.3. Lineage (NCBI taxonomy): Eukaryota > Viridiplantae > Streptophyta > Magnoliopsida > Malpighiales > Passifloraceae > Turnera > Turnera subulata. The sequence continues at coordinate 58,744 of JAKUCV010002537.1, read as the reverse complement.
AGCATATAGGATGTCAACTACACTTCCATCATCGATCAGGATTCAAGCCACTTCATTTGACTCTATAATTGCTGTGACTACCAATGCATCTTCATATGGCACCAGAACTTTTGAGATGTCCTTAGTGCTGAACTGGATGACCTCCGGTTCCACAGGTTGTCTGTCCTGATCCCTTTTCCTTAGGCTGTCTTTGAAAGGTCTTTGTTTTAAAGTTCCGACCAAGGTCCTAATAGTGATATTGGACACCCGTCTGACTACCGTGTTCTGATCACCATCACGTCCTCCTGTTCTGTCTTTGTCTATCATTTCTCGGTTCCTCTGTGGAGGAGGAGGTAACAAAAAAGGTCCAAAGGACCCACTCTCACTAGTTTTTCTATTTGCTTTTTTAGATGAAAGCAATCCTCTGTGTTGTGCCAGTGGTCTCTGTGGAACTCACAACACCTAGCTTCGTCTCTACATCTCGAGTCGCTCTTCAAACGGGCAGGCCACTTAATGTATGGTGCATCTTTTATTTCCATAAGCACTCTCACCCTACTGGTGTTCAGGGGGGTGAAGGACTCATACGGGAAGGTCCGAGGTTTGGGTACTTGCTTCTCCATCCTCCTTCCTTGGTCTCTCGACTTTGGGTATGAGGACCTAGAAGTCCTCTCTTCTTCTTCAACCTCAGATGATCCTGCCTCACGGACCTCCTTTCTCGAACGGGGTTCTGTTGCCGCTAATGCTAATTTCAGCCATCAGGTCATCTTTATTCTCCGGAGCCTTTGCAGCTAAGGCCTTTTTTAGGTCCACATTAATCGTGGTAGTAATCAACGCGTGAGTTTTTGTTGAAGTGATCAAATTTGGTATCTCGATGGCCTCCGCATTGAAACGCTTCATAAAATATCTTAAGGACTCCCTTTATTTTTGCTTCATGAGCATGAGGGCCAGCGGTGTTTTCTCTGTCTTTTACTGGCTGGAAAAGTGGGCTAGGAACCGATCCCTGAGCTCTTTTAAGCTCCCGATGGACGTAGGTGTCAGGGACATATACCACTCTCTGGCCGATCTGATCAAGGTTGTATGAAAGGCTTTGTACATCACTGCATCTGAATATCCATGAATGCCCATGGTCCCCATGTATTGCTTGTGATGGTCCCTCGGGTCTGCATGTCCGTCATAGGCTTCGATGGACGGGGCTTTGTATTTTTCTGACACGGGGGCTAGTCGGACCACGTCCTTCATTTCATCCCTCCTAGCTTGCTGGGCCATCGATTGCATGTGCCGCTCTATTAGATCTCTAACTTGATTCTCCAAGAAGGTATTTTGGCCTTGCTCTAGTCCTCCGCTTTCCATAATCGCAGGCGAACAAACTACCACGACTGTCTCTATTCGACCTTCCTCCTCATGACGAAGAGGGCATGTAGTTCCTCTCCCGATTTATTGTCCGTGATCTGTTTCCGCGGTGAGTCCAAACAAGGGTGAGGGATGCAAATTCTTCAGATCGGCTAGCAATTCTTGCCTAAATTGAGCAAACTCGGCACGGGTGATTACATTTGGACCTGGCTGGTTAGAAGGGCCAGCATTAGTCATGGTGTTGATAGTTCCTCCGTTCAGGATTTGAGTGCCATGGGTTGTTTCGGGGGTCGGAGTTCCTCCGGTGGTCAAAATTTCTTCGTGATTGTGGTAGACGTGGGGTCAACTTGCTCAGGGGTGGATGTCATTGTTTTTTGTTCAGTTCCCCACAGACGGCGCCAATGTTGAATCTGGAAACTTGTCCTAATCCTGATTTCCAAGAGCTTGTTGGTTCCTAAGTTGATCTCCTTGGCTTGCTGGGTCACTCTTTGGGTTGCTCCAATGGGTTGTCTATCCTGCAAGATGGAGAGGAGACAGGACCCGGGGGTAGTCCTGGTCTTATGACCCCGAAGAACACTCCGATGCTTATGTTAGGAAGGAGGAAGAAAGCTCAGAGAATTTTTGTAGAGTGAGAGAATCAAAGTATATGGGTAAGAAGAATGTGCATTTTGCTACTTACCCAGCCCCCTATTTATAGCGATTCTCCTCTTACCTTGGGCTCCACGTAGTTATTTGCCTCTAGGTAACGGTCCTATGAATTTCCGTAACTCCCTAGCTTTAACTCTTGTAACTCCCAGGCTTTTAATAGCACTTAATAGGAGTCCTAATTTTGGTAACTCCAGGTTTTAATGGGGAATTAACATGTTGTCACTCCCTATTTGGCCAACTATCCATTTCCTGATTTATAGATATTTATTTTAGTTTAAATGATTTTATGTCCTTCTATCATCAAGACTCAATTAAAAGCTCGAATAGACTCGCAAACCTAATGAGTTGAGCTCGAGCCAACTCTTTAAGTTCGATTGACGTTAGAATTTGACTCCAGGTCGGTCGTGAGCTTGATAAATTTGAGTGGATATATCTTGTAATCAATGCAATTTATTTTTTTTGAACATATTGCTTTAATTAAATTAAAAATACATACTTTGTGGTAAGACAAACACTCCAAGATAGACATAGGGTCTAACTAAATTTTCCAAATAGTTATTACTAATTACTACACCTAGAACCAAAATATAGTGAACAAGATAATAACATCCTTTATCAACAAAGGATTGGATTTCATCTTCAACTCTACGAACCTTCCAAGATCGATAAAACAAATTGAGCAGTTTGGATGACACTAGGCTGGTTAGTACTAGCATCGCCTCCATGACGGTGGATTCCACCCTTTCGTGCCTTATGGTTCACCATCGGGACCTCCACCACTTCCTCGACCTTGCGCCATCTACTAATTACAAAAATTAAGGAAAAGTTCATTCTGAAACACACATTTTTGGTAAAATAATACCCAACTAAACAGTCACAACTTTAAAAAAAGGTGGTGTAAAAAATGGATTTTTTACTAGGGTATGGATGTAAATTCCTTGGGCAAGATTGGGGATTGTTGGGTTTGATCTTGAAGCCTGGAGAACCTGATCTTGAAACCCGGAGGACCTGATCTTGACGCTCGAAGGACGTGAACTTGATGCCTAGAGGACCTGCAAGACTAACAAGGAGGACACGGGAAGACCAGGGTTGTGACCCCGGGAGGACCTCCGATGCCTAAGTTAGCGAAAGGAGATTTTTCTCTATAATAAGGGAGAGAGTATAGAAAAAGAGAGTAGGGAGTGGAGAATTATATTCTCTGGAATACTCTTGGAGAGAGAATTTGTTTATAGAGAGTTGAGTCTCTTTGTAGAACGTATAGTGTGTGAAAATACTCAGCTTGGTGCCCTTTTTTATAGGGGATTTTCACAAGGCAAAGTCTCTTCAAATTCTACCAAATGTGTAAAACATGAGCTTATAGAGTTTTAACAGCTTACTCCTCTTGAATGCCTTTTATGGTCATAAAAAACTTATCTTGGTATTTATGGTTGAAAACCGTACGTCATCACAGTCCCCAATTCTGAGGGACATTGCGTAGCAACTTTCCTTAATATAATGGTAATGAATTTAGAGACTGGTGAAAAATAGAAAAAGAATAGCTAGGCCTAGACCATTCCTCAAAAGAAGTTTTGACGAGATCCCTTTTTATTACCTCTAAGGTATTAGCTCGCCTTATTAGGCTGATCATGAGCTCCAAAACATTGGGTTTTGAGCCGTGAGCTTATTGAATTTGTAGCTATAAGCTCATTGAGAGACCAATGTGGAATTAGCTCGAATTTCAATTTGTTAAAATTGAGAGCTCATAAAGCCCCCTGTGTAAGTGATCCTCTTGTAAGACAGAGGTCGAGGACTTTTTAGAGCTCATGTGGTGCACTTTTCAGCTTTTGCACTTTTCCTTTGGGCCTCTCTTAAATTTGTATAAAACCTCAATTATTTTCTTATAATGGGACTTTTTGCTTTGTTGTTGTCTCGCGCAGGTCTTCTTTTCTGGACCTGAAGATGTGTATCCTTTGGTACCTCTAATACAAAGAGGTCCTTTAAATGAAGGTACCTTCAACATATAGAGGGGATCTGGAATAAATTGGACCTCTGAAAGTGGGTCTCTGCTTTATTAAGGATGAGACACGATGCAAAGAGGACCTCTTAAATGTGGTACCTTCTTTGTACGTTTCTTGACATGCGACCATTATTTTGTAGACTAGTTAGTCTTGGTCGTCTTTCTCTCTCTCTCTCTCTCTCTTTTTCGTGTATGCAACTTTTTTGGGCTATATATTGCCTTAGTCGTCTATTTTTGGATACGTGACTTACTTGGGCTATTATGCCTCAGTCATCTTTCATTATGCGATATTTTCTTTAGATCGTCTTTTACTGTGCAATATTTTTAGATCGTTTCTTTTTTTGCGACTAGAACCAGCTATATGGCCTTTGGTCGTCTTCCTTTGCGACTAATATAGGCTGCATGGCCTGTAGTCGTCTTTTTTGAATGTGGGGTGTTCCCAATGAGTCAAGGTCCTGGTTTGCTACTTGGGACATTGGGGCCTCTGATTTTGTCCAAGGACTTCTATCTTCAAGATGCTAAGGAACCTTGTTCAGAGGGAGATCCATTTGGTTTAATGATCTTTGCTTTTTAGGTATTAAAGGACCTTATTACATGGGCCTTTTTAGGCTTTTGATTTTCAAAGGCTATTTGAATGAGACTTTTGTGTCCTCTGATTTTCAAAATTTTCGCTAAATCTCTAATTTTCAAGATCTTTGGGACCTCTGACTTTCAAGGTCTTAAAGGGTTTTTGTCGAGAGTGGCCCCTTTTAGCTGGGATCTTCGCTTTTGGGCCTTTAGAGGCCTCTGCTTTTTAGGTCTTTTTGATCACCACCTTTTGAGATCTTTAATTTTCAAGGTCTTTAGATTCATTAGGACCTCTGAATTTCAAGGTCGGAGATCTTAACCTTTGAGGTCCTTGAGGAGTGTGGCCTATGGGCTTTTTTGGGACCTTTTGACTTTCAAGGTTTTTAGAGATTTCAAGATCTTTGGGGATCTCAGGACCTTTGATTTTCAAGGTCTCCTAGGATCTCAATTTTAGTTACTGATTTTCAAAGTCTTTAGAGATTTCAGGATCTCTTTTCTTCAAGGTTTTTAGGGATCTGGGGACCTTTGATTTTCAAGGTCAAGGATCCTAATTTCAAAGGTCTCTAGGGATCGTTTCTTGGGGACATGTTTCCAAAAGAGCCTCAATTAGATCATGGACCTTCTTTTTAGAGGTCTTTAAGGACCATAGCCTAGGACCCTTTTAGTGCCAGTGTTGACTCAAGGTTTTTGGGGATTTTAGAATCCTGACTTTCAAGGTCTTTATGGATCTCTTTTAGGGACCTTTTCTTGGGGAAGTGTCCTTCTTCAGGGCTCTTTTTGGAGATTCTAAGCTCTGTATTATCGAAGATTAGTTGTGTTTGCTGTTATGCATTCCATAGGCAAAGCTGCAACTTTGTAGTGCACGTGCTAGGTCATGTCTTTGTATTGCTCATGTGAGATTGAGTGTGCGGGTTAGGCCGCAACTTTGGGAAGCACATGCGACACTCCAACTTATGAGTGTGTGGTTTGAGCCCCGACTTTGATGTCTGATTGGTATTCTTTAGTAGGTTACTATTGCTGGCTCATATACCTTGCATGGAGAACTTTTGACCTACCATTGAGGTCTTTCCTTTGCAGGTCTTTTCTCAAAGGCTCTTGGTTTGAAGGACCTCGACCTTCCGAGCCTTATATCATCAGGTTCGTCAAAGAGAAGGTTTTGATAAAATTTTGACAATAGAGCTTTGGAACACATTTAGTCAATAGAAACAACAGAACTTTGGAAAGTCTTCATTTGCAGGAAGAAATAGCAAGAATCATTTGATGGAATATAAGAAAAGAACCTATATTGGTTTCAACTTTTTTGGGTTGCAGAGACCTTTCAGGTTCTTCTGGTTTCATGCTTGGTGGAGTAACTCTTCAACTCCTGAATTTTGCTTTCCGCTTCTTCCTTTTGATAGTCCTACTTGCTTGCGAGAATGGATTTTCTTCTTATGGAAAACACCATGTAGACCATCTCTCTCATTGCTTTGCATGCAATATCATTAAATCCCTCATTGCAGAGGTCCTTCTTTGGAGTGGTCTTCACATACTCATTATGAAATATTGGTCCTGGGATTCCTTATTTGAGAATTCTCAAGCAAGGTCCTCATTATAGAAGCATTGCTTCTAAGGTCCCTTGTTTTGGAAGGTACCAAGGTACTTTTGTTTGAGAGGACCTTAAGGTTTCTCATTCTAGAGGCCTTTAGGATCCTTCTTTAAGAGGTCCTTAGGGCTCTTCTATTTAGGAGATCTGCTACATAGGCTCTTTATGGTGGTTCTTAGCTTCATTCCAGAGCCATCTTGGAATGTCTCGCCCTATTATGAGCAGAACCTCTTCGACTTGTCTTCAAGTGTAGGAGAGTAAGCACTTGGTTTGTGAATTTTGAAACAGGTGCCTTTGGTATTTTTATCAACTTTGATAGGGTCCTTTCATACTTTAGCTTTCCTTTAGGGGCCGTTGCCTCTATCCTCATAAAGTCTAGGTTTTCGGATGGATCGAGATCCAACTCTCTTGTTACAACACCTTACTACCACCTTTTGTTTTAGACTTCTATTTTCCTGAAATACTCTAGATCTCAAGGACTTTTATAAGAAGGGAGAACGATGTCCTCTTATAATAAATAGATGCTCAAACGTTGCCGTCACAATCTTTCCAGTGCTAAACCGGACATCCTCATTTCGCAAGGGAAGGGTCTTATATTTAGCTTGATTGTCTGAGGCTGATCATGCCAACTTTACTGAGGATTCAAGCATGTTTCTCCACAACTTTACAGATATGATGCTTGTAATCTCATTTGGTATAAGGACCATCCAAATGCAGTAACTGTTCTTCTTTTCAACTATCCAAGATAGGCATTTCTTATATGAGAAATCCAGCTAAGACTCGCTCTTTAATGGTTGTCTTGGACAAGTACTCCTTATTAAAGTAGCACTTAGCTCCTCAGGTCATCTTATGAGTCATTCTGTGACATTTGATTAGCCTTCCTTGTAGGGTGGATTGTGTATACCTACAGCGTGTGGCTTTGAAAGTAAAGCTTTTTTTTAGCTACCTTCAATGGCATACGGGCTCTGCTTTTTTTGGTGACAGCGTATTGTTCTTGATTTCCCACTAAGGTCTTGCTTATATACTATATAAGTTTTTGCCTAAAAAGCTTCCCCAACCTGTTTGTGCTGATAAATCAGAAGAAGGTCCTGATTCTACTGACCTCTGTGTCTTTGTCCTCTAGGAAGTATCGATTATTGGCTGCTTCAAAGGAGGTCCTGCCATTAATCGGCATTGCAAGTCTTATTGCACAGGACGTCCCATGAAGTGGCTCTGTAAGTTTTACTGCAAGAGACGTCCCATCAAGTAGCTCTGTAGGTGTTGCTGCAAGAGATGTCCCAAAATTATCTATTTTTAGATGATGGGGTTTCTTCCAAAGAGGACTTTCGTGAATCTCTCAATGAGTAGGGCTTTAGGGTTTGCTGCTCCATAAAGGTCCTGCCATTAAGTGACTCTGCAAGTCTTGCTATGAAGGACATCCCATATTTATCTATTTTTAGATGATGGGGTTTCTTCCAAACAGGACCTTCGTGAATCTCGAGTTGACCTTGAGGATTTTTGAGAGAAAATCTCCCAAAGATTTGATTCATTTCTCCATGCATCCAAAACAAGCATTGAGCCGACTTCTAGGCCTTGCAATGCATGTCTTGTTCTTTCTTTCCTTCCTTGAAGTGAGCTTATGCAACTTTAGGCCAACTTTCGTTGCTTTTATAATGGGATGTCCTGGTCCTAACCCCTAAGACACTTTGAATGTGAGGTTCTTGGAGCTATCATCTTGAGGAAAGGATTAAACCTGTTTTCTTTGTAGCTCCCCTAGCATTGTGGATAGGTTCATCCTTTTTCTAAGATGTTTCTTGAGGAGTTCTTGCTTTTAGTGTACCTTAAAGAATACTCATTCTGATGACTTTGTTGTATCCAGCTCTATCTCCTTATGTTGCATAATAGGCTCTACCATTTGTATCTTAGTGCGGTTGGAATCTTGGAGCCTCCAATTGGTACTTCATAATTTATGGCTTATGTGGCCATTATTGTGTTCCTCATGAATATGAGTACCTCCACAGCTTGTACGGCACTAGAAGCTTCTTAATTTCTTAGAACCATGCTTGATATTTCTTGACTTCCGAGCCTTCTGTTCTTTACTAGGAGCTCTTATAATTTAGGTGCCTTTGACCTTCTTTAGTAGACTTGGAAACTTGCGGCTCTTGCTTGGTACCTTATGAAATTAAGTACTTCTCTAATGTGCTTGATAGCTTCTTGGGGAGCTCATCATTGTGCTCAAAAGTTCTCCAAGCCATTTGAATGTCTCAATTCCTTATAGGCTCTTTCTTTAGATTTGTCAATTTCAGAACCTCTGACTCCATGTTGGATATTTGGCGAATTTGGTTCCCCAGTCATTTTGGAACTTCATTAATGTGAGCTGCTTGGGGTTTCTCCGCACCTCATATACTTCGGGACCTGCAGCTCTTCCTCATCATGTGGATATCTGGGGACCTGCAGTTCTTTCTCGTCCTTGACCATCAAGGACTTCAATTGACTTCTATTGTAATCTTGCAAATTTGTTTGCTTAATTTTCTCTTTCCGTTGGACATTTGGGCCACTTTGAAATCTTTATGATTTCATAAAAGCACTTGATGCTTCTACAGAAGTTTTGAATAACTTCTAATCCCATTGGGGTTTCAAGTAGTCTCTTTCTTTATAAGAGACTTTTTTGTTTTTTTACCTTAGGCTTTTTCAGCAGTTTTGCTGGTCAACACCTGATGCGCATAGGACCTACATGGGCTCCTTGGCACACTTTTGTGGATGGGCAGTCGATGTACTGGGTGTGAACACCCAAATTTGACCCACGAATATTTTTCTAATTTAGATTTTGAGTATGCTCTAACCATAAGATTAATGAGAAGAATTGATCTTTGGCTAAGGCATATTTAGAATTTATTTTAGTAAAATGCACATACTTTATGAATTGGGATTTATATGTCTGAACCTTAAGATTAATGAGATGATTTAATCTTAGGATAAAAATATATATTAAAGTTCAGTTTATTAAAATATTTTCCTATTTTATTTATTTGGCCTTTCTTGTTTACTTTAACCCGATTAAAATGAGATGATTTATTTTTGGATTAAGGATAAATTTGAGTGCCTAAGTTAATGGAATATGGACCTTCCAGAGTTAATCAGCCCATAAATACATTTCTTGCAGGCTAATTTTAGCTCTGATTTTCCACGAAAATCAGAGTTAAATCATCATTTAAATGGGAAATGAGTTTTTGGTATGATTTCACATAAAATGGGGGATTGATTTGTAATCAATCAGTTATGCAATCATTGGGAGGAGTAGTAATCAAGAAAAGAGGTGATCCTGGGTTGATTAGGGATTGATTACGCGGTAGAATCAAATCTGGGAGGAATTAGGGAAAACTGGGAACAAAAAAAAAAGAACAGGTGGACATGGGAAGGTCGTACGGTCGTGGTGGGATAACCGCCAGGTCCGGGCGGTCATCCAGATTGCCCGATTTCCTCCGATTTCGCCCCTAATTTGATTCTACACGGTTTTGGCCTAGATTGTTTTGCTAAGACCTTGGTCATTAAGCAGGTCCACGCCTCTACACCCCTTAGAACACTATAAATAGGACCTCCTATTCCCATTTCAAAGGATCAATCTCTTTTATACACATACCCCCCATAAGCTTTGGTAATTGGAGAAACTCTACCTCTCCAAGTCCAGAAACATTTAGATAGGTAGAAACTTTGGAGGAATTTCATAGAAAAGCATCAAGAAAGAAGCCAGCAAGAGAAGATCAAGAGGGTGAAGCAATCAAAAGCAATTTAGAAGCCAATAAGGTGAAGAATCAGAGTGGAGGGACTTGATGTGAGCAGTTTTAGAAAATAATTCATATCTCGAGTTCTAGAAGTTGGGATTGTTGTGATCTTGGACTCTCAGAAAAGCTAAGAGAGAGATCTAAAACATTTCTGTTGAGCCCAGAAGCTGGATTGGCCGTTTTTATTGTCCAAAATCCAGTAGAAGACGACCCATAGATTCCGTCCAACAACCGAGATAAGTACTCTAATCTCTTTTTGATTGTGAATCTTATTGATTGTTGTTTCTTGATGATTTGATGATGCTTATGATAATGTGAGTGCTGTGATGCCATGAGAAGAACTACGTGGGCTTTGAACCCGGTCTCTGGGGTACGTAGGTGATTTCTAGTGGTGAAAACTCAAGCCCAATTGTTTTTATTTTTCTTTTTGTTTTAATTCAATTTTATTATTTTATGTGACTTGTTTCCACATAACACACACTTTCACAAGGCATGCGATTATTCTTCAATTGCACAAAATTTTGCCCCAACACTGATGGATGCCTAACACCTTCCCATTCGTGACGAACCCTCGGGCCCAATATCTTTGGTTCGCTAATCGGTTGCTTAAAACGGAGTCATTGGGATTCAAGAAAAATTTTTTTCCTAATTTTGTCCTATAATAAAATTCGGGTGGCGACTCCAAAGATATTGCGTGTTGGTTAAGAAGAAGGTGTAAAGCGAAAAGTGAGGAGGCCCAAGTGATTTTTGGTCGGGTTCTCACACTGGGCATGTGCCTTGGTCATGATTTTGTGGCCTACATGAGCTATAATGCCTTTCATGGGCTTTGAAGCTTCCTTGTAGGAGCTTATGTGGTGCTCATTGCATCTTCTCAGCTTGAACAAGTTCATTAGAGGTCCTTCTCTTGGGTGAGCTTTAGATTTACTTGAGTGAGACCTATTGTTTTATACTTTGGCATTTACATGACCATTTTTGTAGTTTACCCTTCACGGCCTAACGCTTTCTGGTTTTTGCAAAGCCGTACGCAACTTATGGGATCTCTTTCTCTAGTTTCATCTTTCAGCTTTCTTCTGATGAGGACCTGACATAATTTTTTTGTCAAAACCTCTATTTTTTTGCACAGAAGGGAGGACCTGAACTTCTGACCTTGTGGATAACAATCACGTGCTCTAATTATTTCAGCTTGATGATCAAGTTGCCTCCTTTAATGGGATGTGGCATGTTATATGCCAGGTCATGATTGGTTGCTATCGAATTTCCTTTGGATAAACTTTGATTTCCTTCAGAACGGGTGTTGGACCTCTTGAGCCTTTTGGATCTGGACTTCTTGAGCCTTTAGAAGCTGGCCTTTTTCTTGGTTTAGCTTCCAACCTTTGGGGTTACTTTGTGTATCCCACTTCTTTGATCTCTATAAACACCCTTGTTTGTTGAGTATTTAGAGGGATAAAGGACCAGCATGACAGGGTTGCGAGGCTTAGGCGTCAAATTTTCTCCACCATTCTTAGACCTATGTTTTTCTGTCGAAGGACCTTGGGAACTTTTATTTTTCCTCAACTTTATGCGGCTCTGGATCTCGTTACTTGAATCTTTGATGTAGCTTGAGTCTCTTCTAGAGATCCTTAACGGTGAGGTCCCTTAGACCTAGAGGTCCTGAGGTACTAAAGGTCTTTTGTGGAGAGGTCTTTCAGGCTTGTGATAAATTCCTTGTCTTTTTCTAACCAAAGAGTTGAGTTGGAAACCAATCACTGGATCCCTTGAAAACTTCATATGGATTTTCCATTAATGCCATGTTTTGCTCTTTGGATCTTGACGGATTTGTGTTGCTCTCATTGGGTGAGCCTCAAATCTAATCGGATCTTGCCGCATCCTCCCTGATATGGAAAGGAACCTGAAAATGTATTGTATTTTCTCATCTTCCTTTCTTGGCCCCATATCCTTTTGTAAAAGAACCTTAAGGACCTTTATTTTTTTTAACTCCGGGAGGCCCTATCACACAAATCTCCTTACTCAAATGTGAGTTTGATGTGGCTACGATGGCTCCTTGGATTTTATTGGATCTGAGTTGGCTCTCATTGGGTAAGTACTGGATCTAGTAGGATCTTTTTGTAACCTCCATTGCCCCGATATAACCGGATTGGCTTTGGATCTAGCCGGATCTAGGTTGGTCTCGTCCAGATCTAATTTGATATGGTTCCCTTTTCTTTCTCCTGTGATGAGTGGGGTATGATGTGGTAGTTGTAGCCAAATTCGACTTTATTTTTATGCTCTCTTAGAGGCTTTCTAGTTGTTGCCCGGTAGATCTAGCTTTGACTTACCATTTTTTCTCAACACATGGGGGATCCATGGGCTCCTTTTTTATTCCTTGCCTATGTCCTGCCTCTACAATACCTCCTGATGGGAGTGTGGAATGTAAATTTTTGTGAGTTGACTAGTATTTTTGGACCTTCAGCCAAGGTTCCACTATTGGGAATGATTTCGGCGACCAGAGTACCTCCGGTGATCAGATTACTCCTCTAATGGTTAGAGTACCTCTGGCGATTAGAGTACCTTCGATGATTAAAGTACCTCCAGTAATAGAGTTCCACAAATTAGTGGGTTGGACTCTATTGTTGGACCTGACTGCTCAAGTGGAGAAGCCATGACTTTTGGTCCATTCCCCACAGACGGCGCCAATGTAAACAACGAAATTTTTACCGGGATATGGATGTAAATTCCTTGGGTTTGATTGGGGATCGTTGGGTTTGATCTTGAAGCCCGGAGAACCTGATCTTGAAACCCGAAGGACCTGATCTTGGTGCCTAGAGGACCTGCAAGACTAACAAGGACCCGAGGAAGTCCAGGATTGTGACCCCCGGAGGACCTCCGATGCCTAAGTTAGCAAAGGGATTTTTTCTCTATAATATGGGAGAGAGTATAGAAAGAGAGAGTTTTGGGAGTGGAGAATTATATTCTCTAGAATACTCTTGGAGAGAGAGAATTCCTTTATATAGAGTTGAGTCTCTTTGTAGAAAGTAGAGTGTGTGGAAATACTAGCCTGTTGTCCTTTTTTATAGGGAATTTTCACAAAGCAAAGTCTCTTCAAATTCTACCAAATGTGTAAGACATGAGCTTATAGAATTTTAAGAGCTTACTCCTCTTGAATGCCTTTTATGGTCATAAAAATTTTATCTTAGCATTTATGGCTGAAAACCATATGTCATCAGGTGGGGTACTTAATTAAGAAGCTTTTCACCCCACCCACAGTAGAAGAAAACGACAAAGTTGCTACCCACTGAAGAAGAAGCTGCTACCACCCAAGTCAAAGCTTCCGTGATCAAGAATCGGTTGCCATAGAAGTTTGAAGGAGAAAGACACTGTTTTTACTGGGTTTATTGTGGGCTGACAAACTAAAAACACGATATGAGGTTCAACAAAATCATAGCCATGAATAATTGTGCAAAGAAGGGGAGAGAGGGGAGAGGAGAGCATCTCACAAGTGAATCCCGGTGAGTTCATATTTTGGCTAGAGGAAAACGATGGGCAAGTTTTTCTCGACAGAGCATTTCATACTTGAAAAAAAACCATCGTGTCTTCATTTTCTTGTGTGGTTTAAAATTTCTAAGTTAAACATGTCCCTCCCGATTTATTCGGGTTCTCTCTCTCGTTTTTCGAGTTTTCTCCCTTTAGGGTTTTACTCCTTGTACCTCAAGGCTGCCTCCTTTACATATTTTAGGGCTTTTTTGTCTCTATTTGCTGATCTTGTTGGTGGTTCTGCGTAGTTTCTTTGGGCTCCTCTATGCTTGCTTCTGAGGCTTATGGATACTGGAAGAAGGGGTGGAGAGGAAGACGGGGATGGGTAGCGGCGGCTATTCCCAGATCCAACAGTATCGGAGACAGACGTCGTGGTGGTGGAGGATGACGATGAAGAAGTGTCAGATCAGTCAGCCTCTCTCTGTGTGGTGGCTAGACCATTGACTGAATGACCTTTTAATGCTAGGGCGTTTATGAACACTATATAATAGGTGTGGAGACCGATCCATGGCATAGAACCTACCCAGATAGACCGTAACCTATTCGTCTTCCAGTTGTTTCATTGGAGGGATAAGCAAAGGATTTTAGACAACGAGCCTTGGAACTTTGATGATCAGGTTGTGCTTCTTAAAGAGCTCACTGGGGATGAGCAACCTTCATCACTTCAGCTCTTTCATGTTCCTTTGTGGGCTCGAGAGTATGATGTGTCCTTCAATCAGAGGTCGGAGAAGATGGTTAAGGCTTTGACTAACAAGATTAGGGTTTTTCAAGGGCTGGAAGAGAAGTGTAGTATTAAGTAAGGCAAATATATTCATTTTAGGGTTCTTTTTGAAGTGAGAAAGCCTCTAGTTAGGGGGTCTCTGATGGCGGGCAAATGGAAAGAATCCTTGTGGGTATTTTTTAAGTATAAACGCCTCCCTTTATTCTGTTTCTATTGTGGGTGTTTGGGCCATATTGACAAAGACTGTGCCTTAGGGGATGATGATGATTTTGATGCTCTAAACACTCCCTTTGGTAATTAGCTGCGTGCTTTACCAAAGTGTTTAGGGGGATCGCGGTTTGATCGGGAAGAGATTTTTGATCCAGTCCGTCGAAAGCTAATTTTCAAACCCACTAGTAGGGCTTCTTCCCCTCAACACGGGGATGTTAGGCCTCCTACTCTTGAAGTGGTGGTGTCTGATTGCTCGGAGGAGGGTATTCGGGGTCAGGGTAGGAAAGAGCGTGCGTTGGAAAGTGCGGGTGATTGCAATTCAAACACAAAGGGTCTATGGACGCCTAGGTGATGGAACAGGTACAATCTTTTGGGATTTCTGTTGGTGCTTTGATGAGTATTGTGCCTCTTTCTATTTTGACTAGGTCTTCCTCATTGGTTGTTGGAGAGAAAACGATCATATCTCCTGGTCGGGAATCGCAAGCTCCGATTTTGGCTGCAGACTTGCGTCGGGTTTTAATGTAGTGGTCCTAGTTCTCTTTTGGATATCACGGAGGAGGAAGCTTCTACTCTGCAAAAAGTTAAAGAGTCATCTATCTTGCCTCAGGGTTCTCCGTCTCGAGACTCGGTACAGGACTCTCTCCTCTCTTCTGGGTTAATATATCGGAGGACAACGATGATTCTATCTCTCGGGTAGGCCGCAAGTGGAAGAGACATGCACATGTGAAGAATTTCTCGACTGTTATTGTTTCTGGTCCGGGGTTTGGTCAAGAGAAAGGGCTACCGCTCATGCTTTTATGGAGATTGATGGAGTTGTGGGGAGCAAGAAGGAGAAGGATTCGAATCTTGATCTTACTGGTCTTGAACAATAGTGTTTTTCGCCGGAGGTTGCTGGGCAATCCCGCCAAGCATTATGAGTCTGTTCTGTTGGAATTGCCGTGGTTTGGGGGATCCACAGGCAATTTCGTCTCTCTGAAAGTAGATTATGCTTGAAAATCCTCTCCTAGCTTTTCTTTCAGAAACTAGGTTGAAGAAGTTTGAGATGGAGAAGCTGAGAAGAAAGTGGAATTGGGAAGGTTCAATTGTAGTAGAATGTGTTGGGGCGGGGAGGCATAGGAGTGGGGTCTTGCTTTGCTGTGGCAGGAGAGTATGGATGTCACTCTTAAATCACTTTCTTTAGACCATATTGATGTTGCTATTCGTGGCATGGGGGATAGTGAGGATTGGAGGTTTATCGGTGTGTATGGTTGGCCTGAACATGCTGAGAAGTGGCGGACATGGGAGTTGATGCGAGTTTTAGGGGATAATCAAACCCTCCCTTGGCTTTGTGGTGGCGATTTTAATGAGATACTGTACCAGTGGGAGAAGAATGGAGGGAACCCTCGTAGTTTTTCAGCCATGCAATAATTTCATAATGCTCTCTCAGAATTACAGCTAGCCGACTTGGGCTTTTCGGGGATGTAACTACACTTGGGCTAATGGTCATGAGGATGGGACATATATAGAAGAGAGGATAGATTGGATGGTTGCCTCCTCTTCTTGGTGTTCACTCTTCCTTAATGCTATGGTGAAACACCTTCCACGACAAGGGTCTAATCATGCCCCACTCAAACTGCTACTCGATAGGAGTCAATCTTTTTTATGGAGGGGGAAGAAGCTCTTCCGCTTTGAATAGGTTTGGTTGTCGAGGAGTCTTGTGGCCATACTATAGATTACGCTTGGCAGGAGAATCTGGATAGGTATCCAGTTTCACTGGTAAAGGAGAAGATCAGCCGGTGTGGGAGTATGTTGACTGACTGGAGTAAGGCCAATTTTGAAAACATTGTTGCAAGCTTAAAGAAAAAGAGGGAGGAGCTAGGGAAACTTCACTTACAGGATCAGTCCGACCAGGTGATAGCTCGAACTAAAGCCCTTAATGCCGAGATAGTAGATCTAATCAGAAAAGAGGAGCAAATGTGGGCTCAACGTTCTCGGGTTAGCTGGCTATAGGCAAAAGACAAGAACACTAGTTTTTTATTTCACAAGGCCAACTAGAGGAGGAGAACGAATACTATCTCTGGTATCAAGAATGTTACAGGAGATTGGGTTTCATCACTTAAGGAGATTGTTAATGTCTTTCAATCCTTTTATACTGATTTATTCACTACTGATGGAAACCTTACCATAGATCCGGTCTTACAGTGTCTCCAGCCTCGGGTTTCTCCTGCTATGCAAGATATTCTAGATCAACCTTTCTCTATGGCTGAAGTTTATAGTGCTTTGTAACAAATGCACCCTCTCAAGGTGCCTGGTCCGGTTGGTATGTCACCGCTTTTCTTTCAAAAGTTTTGGGGTATTGTTGGTGATGATGTGTGTTCTATGATTTTGAATGTTTTAAATGACGGAGCTGACCCATCCTCACTTAATCATACTTTCATCACCCTTATACCCAAAGTTAAACATCTGGAAGTGTGCAGTCTATTTAGACCGATTAGTTTATGTAATGTAGTCTTTAAGATCATTACTAAAACCAATGGCAATCGATTAAAGACTATATTGCCAGAGTTAATTGGTGAAGAGTAGAGTGCTTTTGTCCCAGGTAGACTGATCACTAACAACACCCGAATTGCTTTTGAGTCTTTTCACTATATGAAGAAAAAATGTTCCGGTCGTCGAAGTTATATAGGGCTCAAGTTAGACGTGAGCAAAGCCTACGACAGAGTTGAATGGAATTTCTTAGAAGGGGTACTTACTAGACTGGGCTTCAGTGTGCAGTGGGTTTCTCTGCTTATGAGATGTGTTCGGTCTGTTACATATTCTTTACTGATAAACAAATGCCCGCAGGCCACTATTATACCTTCTCACAGTCTGAGGCAGGGAGATCCTTTATCTCCATACTTGTTTCTCTTTTGTGCTGAAGGTTTGTTGGCACTGCTTAACAAAGCCAAGATGGAGGGTCGATTATATGGTGTTAGAATCTGTCCTCGTGCACCAGAGGTTTCTCATTTATTCTTCGCTAATGACAATATTTTCTTTGCTCGTTCAACGCGGGAAGAGGCTCGGTCGATTGCTACCATTTTGAACCAGTATGAGCTTGCCTCCGGACATAAGGTGAACTTGGATAAGTCTGAAGTGTTTCTTAGCCAAAATGCTCCTGATCAGTTAATATCTCACATCCAAAGGGATATAGAAATAAAGGCAGTGGACACTATTGAGAAGTATCTGGGTTTACCAGCTATGGTAGGAAGATAAAAAAAGCTTATTTTTGCTTGTGTCAAAGATAGGCTTCTTAAGAAGATGGGGCAATAGAAAGAGAGATTCCTCTTGGATGCGGGGAGAGAACTGTTTATCAAGGCAGTGGCTTAAGCTGTTCCAAACTATGTGATGAGTTGTTTCCTCCTTCCAACCTCTATTTGTGATGAGATGGAAGTCTTGATTCGCAAGTTTTGGTGGGGACAGAGCGATGGTAACCGCAAGCTGCATTGGTTAGCTTGGGACAAACTGTGTAGAAAGAAAGTAGTGGGGGGTTTGGGTTTTCAAGCCTTAGATGCTTTTAACTTAGCTTTTCTAGCTAAGCAAGGTTGGCGGTTGCTTTCACATGAGGACAACTTACTCTCTCATATTTTGAAAGCCCGGTACTTTCCACGTACTTCTTTTATGCAGGCCAGGCTTGGACACAATCCCAGTTATGCTTGGAGAAGTATTATGAAAGCACGACCAATTCTTGAGCACGGGTTTCAGTGGCTGGTTGGGGATGGTCAATCAATTCGGATTTGGGAGGATAAATCAAGGGATGGTGACAGCCTTGTTCATTCACCAATATCAGGGTTGGAATCTAACGCCAGGGTGAGCTCTCTTATCCTACCAGACTCGGCTGATTGGAACTATGGGTTAATAGACTCGATTTTCTCTAGCGATGAAGCTCAACTCATAAAGAGTATACCTCTTAGTGCCCGCAGCCCGCCGGACAATCCTTATTGGCCTCTTATTGCATCAGGTACATACACTATTAAAAGTGGTTATAATGTGGGCTTAACACTTTTACATCCATAGTATCTTGCTTCCTCTTCCTGGATATCTGGCGTGTCAAACTCTTAGTGGAAGAGCTTGTGGAAATTAAGTGTGCATCCCAAGATTCGGTCTTTCGCGCGGCGGCTGTGCACCAATATACTTCCAGTCAGAGTTAATGTCGCTGGTCGACTTTCAGCTGTTGATCCTGTATGTCACTATTGCAATGCTTCACCGAAAACGGTCTTACACTTGTTGCGAGACTGTGTTTGGTCTCGGGAAGTCTGGCGATTGAGCGCTATTCCAACTAGTATATGTGATTCTACTACTGAGGTGACACATGATTGGCTGCAAGGTATTAAAAATACTCTTGGGGAAACAGGTCTTGCACAGGTAGTTGTCCAATGCTGGCTACTTTGGAAGAGCCGCAATTCACTGGTTTTCCAAAATGTCCATGACAATCAAACCCGAATTGTTGCTTCTGCGGCCTCTTTTCTCTCTGAGTATATGGAAGCCAACCAACAAGTTCCAGCAGCACCTAATCGACCACGACCAGCCAGATGGAAGCTCCCACCGGCTGGGGTGGTAAAGCTTAATTCGGATGTGGCTATATTTAGAGACAGAACGGTTCTGGCGGCAATCCTCTGTAACTGGTCTGGTACCATTTTAGCTATGACAATTCAACAGATCCCGGTGCCCATGGAGCCTGCTGTAGATGAAGCATGTGTTGCGCATCTTGGTATCTGCTTGGCCTTAGAGATGCATATAGAGAAGCTTCTTCTGAAGATGGACTCGCAGGTGGTCATCAACGCCATTAGAGCTCACACCCCTCCTAACAACCCTCTCAGGAGGATTATTTCTGATTTATCTTTTCTTGCAAAGTTTTTTTCTTATTTTGACTTTCATTTTATTTTACGTTCGGGTAATATGGCTGCCAATAAACTTTGCCACCTAGTTTCGTTCCCCGCTTCGGAACATGTTTGGTTTTCCCAATATCCCACTGTTATAGTGGACCAAATTACGCAGAATGTTTGGCTCTCAAAGTTAAACATGCTTTTTTAAAGGAGGACTAAGGAGCCGTGTCTAAAATATGTGTCTTTGATTGACTACTAACTAAATAAAAATAATAAAATTACTAAAAACAATGTGAGAATTTTGTATAAGGGTTTTATTAGGGAGTTATCCATGACCCTATGTACCGCCATCCTCTTATCCGTTCCACAAATTGCTATGGCAGTGGTTAGGGGCTGTGAGTTGTGTCTGTCTCTCCTAGAAACTTGCTTAAAAGCATGGCCGGTGGTAGCCTTCTTTCCCTCGGAATAATTCAGAAACATTTCTTGGCAATATTAGCACCGCCACCTCTTTCTCCTTCTTATACACCCCTTAACGCCACTTCTTCTTCTCCTTCAACAACAGCAGCAACAAAAACAACAGCATCGTCATATGGAGAAAGATACCTTGTAGACTCATGTGGGCTTTCCTTAGAATCTGCTGTTTCTGTCTCCAGGAAGCTGAAGCTCCTCATCGGGATCGACCTCAGGGATCCTCAACCAGTGATAAAGTGCTTCAAAGCTTACGGCTTTACCGATACCCACATCGGCAAAGTGATCGAGAAGTCCCCAAACGTCCTCCATTGCAGGGTAGAATCCACTCTCAGGCCGAAATTAGACTTCTTGATCCAAATCGGGTTTGTGGGTCAACTTCTGCCGGACCTAATCTCCCATGATCCCTACATTCTATATAGGGGCCTGAATCATCTCACGGCGAGGCATCGCCTCCTGAGGCCGTACTTCGCTAGTGACGAGAGATTTGTCAAGGGTATCTTCCGTTACTCGTGGCTATTCTCCCGTAGTTTCCAGAAATCTCTAATGGCGAATCTCGATTTATTGGCTCAAGAAGGTGTCCCTCACAGCTCTGTAGCAATGCTTGTTTACGGCGAACCAAGAGTCATGTTCCGATCTCCTAAGAGGTTTGCTTCTATCATAAGCACTGTTAAGTGTTTAGGGATTGGTCCTCCCTCTTCTACTATGTTTGTCCATGCAGTGCGGGCTTTGTCGCGCGTGAGTGAGTCCAGTTGGAACAAGAAGATTGAGTTGTTTAAGAGCTTTGGTTGGAGTGAAGAAGAGATTTGGTTTGTCTGTAGGCGATACCCCTACATCATATCCGTATCACAGGAGAGGATGACCAATAACCTCAATTTCTGCATGGACACAATCAAGTTAGAGCGTCAAGATTTAATCACTTATCCCCCGCTCCTTATTTATTCCATGGAGGGGAGGATTCGTCCTAGGTGGAATGTTCTGCAGGTTTTGAAGTCCAACAATCTGGTTGGGGAGGATATTAGTATGGCGTGGGCGCTAAGCATGAGTGATAAGTCATTCTTGCAGAGATATGTTACCAGCTATGCTGACAAAATCCCAGAACTGTTGCAAATGTATCCGGGTGCTGACAAGGAAATAGAATTAGATGATTTAATTGAATGGTGCGTATAGTTTTTTCTGATTTAATTGAATGGTGTGTATAGTTTCTTCTTTTTTGTTTTGTGGTTTGCTATAATTGCTTGAGTCATATTTCATCAGCTCAATTTGTTTACACTTTTCATATAGGTACATAAGGTTTTTTTTTTTTTTTGATGTAAAGGAACATAAGGTTTCCGAGTAAAATGAGCTTGCACAGATTATTTGTCTGGTTTTTTTCTTTTTCTTTTTTGACATGATCACTGGAGGGAGAGTGGAATAGGTCAGGAACAATATGTGGGGCTCTTTTTTTGTTCTTTGGCATCTAGGCTAGACATGCAAAGTACATCAGATTGGAATAGAAACAATCTCTGGTTTGGCTGTAGCCAGTGATTATTCTCTGGTTTCTTCTGCATGATCACAGGAGTGAAAGTCAAACAGGACAGGAACAATTTCGGGAGCATTTTTATGGTGTTTCATGTCATGGGTAGAGAGGCTAGTATACATTCTTTCTTGTCTTCAATTTAAGTTTGTGTCTCAAGTAATGTTAAGTTCAATTAAAGTGCATTCGTGACTGTTGTCTTAAACTTGCAAAGGATTCTTTACGAATTCTAACATTGAAGGTTGAGAGCTTTTGGTGGTAACATTTTCAGTTTCCTAACGGAGTTATGGAACTGGTTAAAATATTTCTTTGATTGGTATATTAGGGAAAGCGTAGTTAAAACCATAACGGAGTTATGGAACTGATTTTGTTGGGTTGACATTTTCAGTTTCCTACTGCTAACTGCGATTTTTCATCAGATTTAATTTGGTGACTGGTTCTCTGATTGCCTTTCTGGCTATGGAATAAGAATGAAGTTTGAGTACAGGATTTTTTTTCTTTTTTGAATTTGCTCAAACATTTTTCTCTGCATAACATTGACACTCTTCGGTAAGGATCATCAATCATTACATGTAGATGTAGTGTGCGCGCTTTGGTTTGATTGGAATAACAGTGCTGTGATCTGGAATGACATGAAGAGGCTTCCAAATACTCCCAAGTTGTGTGTGGGGTTGGGCTAGGGAACCCCCGAACAATGTTTACAACTGTGTCAAGCTATACAAGGTGAAACACTAGGATCTTAGAGAGCCTAAGTTCCTGTAAAGTGAATAGTCCAAAAATTACAAAGTTGCTGCACCTCTAATGACAAAGCACGAGGCTTAAAGTTTGATAATCCACAAAAGCGCAACTTTAAATCAAACAGACATCAACAACAATAGCATCAGGGGAACGATGATATTGAGTAATGAACCGACTATTTCGCTCCCTCCAGAGATAATGAATGCAGGAACACAAAGCAAGCCTTAGAATCATGGCTTTGATACTGCGTTTCTACAGGAATCATTTGACCCAAGAGAATTCAGATTGCCAAGAGCCAACACTACGAGTAACATGGCAAAGAGTAAGTATCCGAGACCAAGCTACATAGTAGAAAAAGAACACTCAGGAAAAGATGGTCTCTGAGTTTCTCCAAAATGAGAGCAGAGCAAACAAGGAGCAGTGGAAATAACTCCCATTTCTGAAGCCTCTTCCGCGTTGCTAGGCGATCAAGTATAGCTAACCAAGCAATTAAGTTGTGTGACCTGATGACCACAATAGCTTAAACAATTCGACAATGTCGAATGAGGAGTACGAATAAATTCCCAACCACTTTTAACAGAAAACTGACCTGATTTGAAGGGGAACTCGTAATATTCTATGGAGTGCTGCAAAAAAGTACTTCACATCTGGGCTTGTGGGACTTACAATTTCAGATTGGTATGCCAGTGTAGTCCAATGCAGGGAACCTCTATGTCTCCCACTTTTAATCCAGGCACCAATTCCTTTGAGGCACCATTGAGTGGTAGTATAGTTGCTTTGAAATGTCAAATTGCCGTAGTGACCATGGTTGATAATTTTTACATAATTGCTCCTTGTTTTTTTTTTTTTTCTTTATGCAGAAGATCGCGTTCTGGTGCAAAAAATTTGCCTTCAGAGCTATAAGTTTTCACGTGGTGATGTGGTTGCTTTCTGGTAGGTTTTTTTCTTTTGCTTTGAGAATGCATCACTTCAGTCTGCTCCATTTCGCATCCCTGTAATATGCAAAAATATTACGCTGTGATTTTTTCAGTTTCATGTGGCTGTACAGCTTATGTATTTTTTGGCATCCTAATCTGTTTCATGATCTTGCAATAATGTGTTCCTTGAAAGTGTTAAATTGACCTCTGATGATGTTCATTGGGTGTCACTTTAGAGGAAATTCGAATTTTGTTTATGTGGAGAAGATGGCGTTACAATGAGGATTAAGCTTTCTTGTTCTCTGGTTATGGTTTAAGAGTTGTTTTAACTTATGGCGTCATTTCTTTGCTTGATAGATAATATCTCCGCTTAACTTATGGGCTCCATTTCACCATTTGCTTGATTCTTTCCAGCTTGTATGAACAAAGCTAGACTGGGTTCACTAGAAAGATTTCACCAAATTAAAAAAAAAAAAAAAGAACAAGGATAGATTGCAAGTAATTATGGTCCACTTTGCAGGAATGCTTGATAGGCCTTAGGACATTTTGCTTTCAATTACATGGCACAATACTTCTATTGCATGCTTCTTGGCCATCTAATCAAGTGATCTGCATTTATTTGTAACCTTACAACTAATCACAAGGAGAAACATACAAGTGATTGGGTAGGAAACCATAGTAATGATTGATGTGGTCACGGCTCCATAGGGGTATTGTTTGGGTTGAGGGTTGCAGTTTGGTTTCTACCATGGATTCAAGAACTTTTGTCCCTGTAAGTTGCAAATTTAGTTGAGCTGAATGGTTACTGTCTGCTTGCTAATCTATTCAGTTGCCAAAGTGGTGCTGAGTTTTACATGGAACTGCGTAGTCTGAATTCTTGTGTGCAGAGTTTTGGTGAGTTATGTGCTTTTTGTCTCTACCTTTCTTGCCTATTCCTGAGTTAATTGAGCTGTTTTTGTCGCAGATTCCTCATGGTTTAACTATTGGTGGGCGGATTTCAAAGTGTCCGAGGTCGTGGAACATGTCCTCCATGGATGTGGTCGGGTGTAAACGGGTTAACGACACAAAATTGAAAGCTGATGGATCCATAGAACAGTATAAGCTAAAGGTCATCTGACATTATCTGCTCCAGCTGTATTCTTCTCATCAGTATTCTTCTTATCAGCAATTGTGATATGTTTCACATAGTCTAAAGCCTCCACTAGAATTGTATAGTTAATATTACTCTTATAGTATATATGCAACAGATCACTGTATAATGAAATGCATAGAACAATGATACTTTACCGAGGATCTTCTTTTCTTTCCTACTCATTTTTAAGGGTGGTCAAAAAGATTGCTTTTAAATGCGAGCCTTAAACCGAGACTGAAGGATCTTCATGCGAAAAGGCGAGCACTTCCTAGAGTTGCCAAAAAATGATCCTACACACCATGGTCCCTTGGTGAGGTGGTGAATTCGGTTGTGATCTATTGGACAAACCAGAAACGTGCTAAACAAAGCAGCCAATAGAGAAAAAAAGAGCATTGTGCATCGCCCTAAACGGTTAAATACTATCTAGTTGTTTCAGTTGAAAACTTATGAGAACAATTTATGCAGGTTCCACACTGGATATCGTGAGAACAACAACTGAATGCACCTTCATACACAATCACACCACAGATGAAAACTTTTTTCTGTGAATCCTCATGCTAAATGCTTAAACCATGAATCTCTTCCTCAACTTGGATGACTTGGCTATACGACCACTATAAGGAACACTTCTCATAGTATCTCTACAATTTCTTTGCACTGGAAATTTCAATTTTATATAGAAAATTAAAAGAGTTGTAGACACAATATCACACTAATCAACAGGGATCAACATTGGACACCTGAAGTGTCAATCAGTAACCCCTCAAAGACAACTTGGTCGAATTGACTCTCCAAAGACAACGCCCATCCAGAAAGTAGAGGTGGAAAAATGGGTTCGATACCTAATGGGTTATTCATTTAACCCATGTGTAAATGGGTATAAATGAGTCAGTACAAGTTTTATATAGGTCTAATTAGGTATTTTATCCACTTAAGTCATAAAATAGTTGGTTTGTATGGGTTGAGTAATGGATATCTATATACCCAAATATTAATAATTTAATTCAATTATACAAATATTTTAGTTTTATAACTACGCCATCTATTTTTTTCAAAAAGTTAATTTCACCGACGTTGCTCCGTCATATGCTCCAATACTACTCCTACTCCACCGACCCATCCTGATCCATCATATGTAGGACAAGTTGGTCCCGACTTAGTCCAGATACGTGGGCCCACATAGACTAGGATGGGCCCAACCCATATGGGCCTAATTGTGCCCGATGTAGGCCTGGTTGGGCCCAACCTAGTCCAAACAATGCGTGCTTAATTGGGCTCATATGGGCCAGGTTAAGCCCGACCAAGCCCATCTCGTTCGTGTCTAATTAGGCTCGAATAGGCTATGCCGGGTTAATATGGACTAAGTCAGATTAATATTCATAAAGTTAAAAAAAGTTAAAACAAAAATTTTTAAAAATAAATATTAACAATAAATAAAGTTAGGACAAGCTCCGATAACTTCGGTCTTATATTTCTACTAGGGTTTTTTTAATTTCTTCTTACGGCTCTGTGGCAGCGGCCGCCGGCCAAGCCGTTGTGGCGGCAAGCGAGTTGACCAGTGAGGAGGCTGATCAACTAGAGATGAGTAATAAAAAGGTGAAGCACTCAGAGGCTTTGGGCTGTGCGTGGCATAACCTTGCGGATCCGGATGATTGTCTTTTCCTGGAGGAACCTCATCAGAAAAGTTCCTATAAGGAGATGCTTGCAGGTCAGTCTACTGAGAGTGAGATGGAAGATGCCTTTGATTATGATGTGGATGGTTTTTTTTTTTCGGGGAGTTGGACCTTGAAGACGATGATGATGAGGATCCTTATTGCCCTGCTATTCGATTATCGTCTAGTGACAAGAAACGCATCTATCAACGTTGGGTGAATATGTTGATTATTAAGCTCTTGGGGAAGAAAGTAGGCTGCCATTTTCTTCACCGTTCTCTTATGAATCAATGGAAGCTTAGAGGAGAGATCATCATGGCGAACATGGGAAATGATTTTTGTATTCTTCAGTTTAGCAATGAGCAAGATTCTATCAGAGTGTTGTATGATGGGCTGTGGATAGTTGTGGATCATGTTTTAACTGTTTGTCAGTGGCACCCTCGATTTGATCCGGATGAAGCTGCTATTGATAGAGCGATTGTCTGGCTGCAATTTCCTAAACTGTTTTAGGAGTACTATGATCTTCCAATCCTATTTCGCACTACTCGTGGTACGTCCTATTAAGGTGGATGAGGTTACCCTTCGTTCGACTAGGGCGAGGTATGCTCGTATTTTTGTGGAGGTTGATCTAACTAAACCTTTAATGTCTAAGCTTTGGATGCACCAAAAAGTTTGGCGCATTGTCTAGGAAGGTTTGAATGTTATTTGTTTTATGCGTGGCTGTTATGGTCATAGTTTGGAGAATTGCACAAATAGTCCTAATCCTGACAAGCCGGTTGAGATGGAGGTTTAATCTTCTGAGTAGTCGACGGATTCAGAGCCTGCTACGGATGAGGTTGATGGTTTTTTCCTGGAGCTTCTTGCCAATCATGGGTCGTGGATGATTGCCCAAAAGAAGCATCATGGCAGGCCTAAGTCTTCTCGTGGTGGGAACTCAGAGGCTCCTCCTATGGAACTGTAAGAACCCGACCCAAAACTAATTGAGCCTTCTCACCTATTCCTTTCACCTTCTTCCTCGGGTCAATGCCATATCATTGGAGTCACCACCCAAATTTTATTACGGACAAAACTTGGAAAAAACCTTTAAATGACTCCTTTAGGCAACCGGTCATGGCGAACCAAAGACATGGGATCGGGGGTTCGTCATGGATGGGAAGGTGTTAGACACCCATCCATGTTGGGTCGAAACCTTTTGCAATTGAAGAGTACAAGTGTGCCTTATGCAGGTGTGCAAGTGTGGAAAATAAAAGAGAAGGGGACAAGAAGAAGATTTGGCTTACATCCCATTGTGAAACTGAGACTACCTACGTACCTGAGTGACCGGGGTCAAAGCCACGTAGTTATAAGCATGGAATTAAGTCGCCACTTACATCATCAAAAGCATCAACATATAATCAGCCAGAATCAAACAAAAAGGGATTAGTGTTACCTCTTGTAGCCCTCCTGTAGCTCCTTGAATTGGGTTGTGTTCTACACCCACCTTCTTGCCACTTCTTAAGCTCAATGATTGATCCTCTTCTTGATTCCTCCTTACTGGACTACTGCTGATGTTCCCCACGAAATTCTACCAGAGTTTCTGCCTATAAAAGATTTCTAGGCTAAGAGAGGTAGAGTTTCTCTAAGCACTCAAGCTTATCGGTGTATATCTAGAAAATAATATGTGTCCTTTGAAATGTGTGTGACTGAGTCCTATTTACAGTGTTCTGGGAAGCCTAGGGGCGTGGAGCTGCTTAATGGTGAAGATTATACCCGAAAATCTGGTCCAAAACCGCGTAGGATCAAATTAGAAACAAAAATCGGGAAAATTGGAGATTTTAGGCCCTCATGACCGCCATGGCCGGCGGTCATCTGCTGGATGACCGCCAGGGCCGGCGGTCATGTGTTGATGTCCACCGGCACCCGGCAGTCATCACGAGATGACCACCGGTTACCCCGTGTGTCACCCGTTCTTTCCTTTTTCGAACCCCAATCCTCCTAATTCAGCTCTAATTTGATCCTACCGCGTAATGAACCCCTAATCAACCCAGAATCACTCCACTGCTTGATTATTACTCCTCTAAATCATTCCGTAACTGATTGATTACACATTAACACCCTTTTTAAGTAAAATCATACTAAAAATACATTTACCAATTAAAGGGTGATTTGATTTTGATTTTCCACGAAAATCAGAACCACAAATAGTCTGCAAGTATATGGGCTAATTAAAACCTAGAGAATCCATTAACTTAGGCCCTTAAACTTATCCTTAACCCAAAAATAAATCATCTCAATATAATCGGGTTAAACATAAATAAAAGGTCCAAGCAACATATTTTAGTATAAATAAACCTTGATATATATTTTACCGTAAGATTAAATCGTCTCATTAATCCTAGTATTCAAATACATTAGGGTCAATTTACCAAAATATATTATTTTTACTAGATTAAATTCTTAACATGTCTTATTCCTAGGATTGAATTATCTCATCAATCTGAAGCTCAATTATGTTTAAATTCCAATTTTAGTAGAAAATTCGTTGGTCAAATTTGGGTGTTCATAGCAACTGCAGCCGACTAATGGTTCAAGTTTTGCTGTTTTGGCTAACTCATCAAGTCCGAAGCTTACCTCTAGCTCTACGGTGATCCCCACTACTTCCTTTGTTGGGTGTATCATTGTGCCTTCTTGTAATGCCCCCACAAGCGTAATCGGCCAGGTGCCTAGAGCAACTAGCGTGCCAGATGGGCACCCTCAGGCCTTACAAAACAAAATGGCAGAAGTTTAAGACTTTGGCCATGTTAATAACGTTAAGTCACACATGCTAGGGAACCACCAATTACAAACTTTATTCGCACACCAACATACATAAGAGGCAACCATACTGTTATCAGTTTACACACTTACATATCCAACATGTTACAAACCATGCTAAGGGCACTAACCAACAAGCCTACATTAGTCTGGTTTATGTGAACATAAAAGTGGAACCTAGCCAAGATTTGCTTAATACCCATCTCTAAGGATCCCTCCTGTCCGGGTCCTCCCACACCGGCTTACTCCTCTCTCCCAAACCTAAAAGTAAAGTTAAGGGGAGGGGGTGAGTTTACAACTCAGTAAGAAAGGAAATCATGCATGGAATGCTCATAATGCATGCAATGCTGAACATGAGCATCATCAAGTAAATTCCATAGCTTCCCTGCTTCCATCACCCCATTGATAGGGGAACAGTGCTCTATGACGACTATGTAATCAGACAACAGAGTTTGTATCAATTCTTAGCCAACATCCCCAAGTACGAGGCATTCCGAGTCATGGTAAGTGCTCATGACTTGCTGCCCAACTACACAGCCCCTAGTAGCCATTGTTTGTACCTGCTTTTAAAACCAAGCGGACAGTGCTCTCCAACCTGTAATATGCCGCACAAAAGTGCCCATTAATCCACTGGTACGTACAAGCCCAGCTTGCACTACCTGTACAATCAATTGGCCAATGATCCACATGATGCATATGTACGCAAATGCTATGCACAACCCCCAATTTGTGGGCAGCAACTCAAGCCTTCACATTCAATAATTTCTCTAATACTTCATAGCAACAGTCAAGCACCCCAGTGCATAACAACAGCCATGGGCTTTCTGCTCAACATAGAATGCAATCATAAGCATACCAAACATAAATCCTCAACTTACAGAAACTATGCCTCCCTAGGCCTTTCCTCCATTTGAGGCTCCTTATTATCCCCTGCCATACAAGCAACTACATATCAGTCATAAGCACAATAGTCATGGTTAACTAGTAAACACATGAAACACACATCTTGTGCACTTGGCGCACCGATTGGCCAACTGGACATCCCTTGGTGCACTGGCACACACATAGCGTGTCATTAATTAACCCTAAGCCACCAGAATCCCCTTGCTCGGGCTAATTGGTTTCCCTTAGAACCAATTATGCACCAGCAAGGTCAATAGGCTGCCATGGTGCTAATTATTTGCACTGAGCAGGCCAATTGTTGCCATGGAAGGTCAATTCCGCACCAAACCCTCAAGAATTCTACCTCCACTAACCTTCCAAGTTCCTGTTCTTCCTAGTCCCTTCAGCCCTCAAAATCTTCTAAGCCCTCCTGGTCACCACGAATTTGGGCAGCAGAATGAGGGGCATGAGGTGCTTGCTCCCCTTTTGTTACATGGGCAAGCAGGTGACTAAGCAGCTACTTGCAAGTCCAGCAACTTTGGTGGCGACACCTCCTGCTTGCCCTCTTGCTTACCCAGCGGGTTTGGTGGCAGCTGCTCTAGCTCCCTTGCCACCTCATGCTTAGGCCTGCAGCTTGGTGGCAGCACCTCATGCTTCTTTGCCACCTCTTGCTTAGGCCCCTTTAACCAGCCAGCACAAATTTATTACCTTCACTAACTTTCACCTTCAGTAACTTCACCACACACTTGGCAACTCTTAATTGGGTGCGCCCTTTTGGGCAAAGGGTGCAGCTCTTGGCATGCCAATGGCACCAAAACGTGCCAATTGTACACCCACAGCACAATTGTGCTCCTATCACGCACACACTATCCAAACCCACTTCACATTGTACACGGGGCCTCACATCACCTCCCCCTTATAAGAAATTTGTCCGCGAATTTTACCTGTGAACAGATGCGGATATTTATCTAACATCTCCTTCTCGGATTCCCAAGTGACCTCTCTTCCTGTGGGATCTTCCCATTCAACTTTAACCGAAGTCACCTCCTTGTTGCGCATCTTACGTACTTGGGTGTCAACTATTTTCACGGGTTGAGCCTTATAGGTTAGCTCTTCCCCCAATTGTACTTCTTGCGGTGCCAATATGTGTGAAGGGTCAGGTACATATTTATATAACATTGACACATGAAATACTGGATGGATGTTTGGTGGTAATGCAAGCTGATATGCTACCGGGCCAATCCTCTCCAGTACCTCAAAGGGTCCCAAAAATCGGGGACTCAGTTTCCCCTTTTTACCAAAACGTACTACACCCTTAGTCGGTGAGACTTTCAAGAAGACCATATCACCAACAGAAAATTCCAAATCCCGTCTTCGATTATCTGCATATGATTTCTGCCTGCTTTGTGCCGCAGCAAGATTATTCCGTGCCACCTTTAGTTTTTCCGCAGTTAATTCCACAATTTCTGGGCCTAACAGTTTTCTTACACCTACTTCATCCCAACAAACGGGTGTGCGGCATCTTCGACCATACAATGCTTCATACGGTGCCATGCCAATGCTGGACTGATAACTATTATGATAAGCAAATTCCACAAGTTTACAAGTATTTGTTCCAGCTACCTCTATAACTCTGCACACTAGCTCTCAACATGTCTTCTAAAATTTGGATTACTCTTTCACTTTGGCCATCAGTTTGCGAATGGAAAGTCGTGCTTAGATCAAGCTTTGTATCCATTGCTTCCTGGAAATTCTGCCAAAACTTAGATGTGAATTGGGGACCTCGATCTGAAACAATAGACACTGGTACTCCATGCAATCTCACGATCTCATCATAAAAACTTGGGCCAACTTAGTGAAATTGTAGGTTGTTTTCACTGGTAAGAAGTGAGCAGATTTGGTCAGTCTGTCCACAACAACCCAAATAGAATCAAACCCGCCAGTAGTTTTCGGCAATCCACTAACAAAGTCCATAGCAACCCTTTCCCACTTCCACTCTGGAACGGGCAAAGGCTGCAGCAAACCAGGTACCTTTTGGTGCCCTCCTTTAACCTGTTGGCAGGTTAGACACTTAGCAACATATTTAGCCACATCCCTTTTCATGTTGTTTCACCAGTAATGTTGTTTAAAATCACGGTACATTTTAGTGGAACCTGGGTGCATGGTATAACGAGACTGAGCCTCATCCATAAGCTTACTGCGGAGATTACCATTTTCAGGAACATAAACTCGGGTACCAAACTTCAAAATACCATTATCAGATACTACAAACCTCGCTAATTCACCTTTGCTAGCTTTTTCCTTCAAAGCCTTTGTTTCACCATCCTTCTCTTGCGCCTTAGCAATTTCACCGACCAAAGTGGGTCGTACTTGATAGTGAGCCAAAAGTGCACCCATTTCAGAAACTTCAAATTGCAATCCTTCATGTAGCAACCTGTGCCAGTCCCCTATAGCAGACCTTCTAGTCATACCCAGGTGTGCAAGACTGCCCATTGATTTCCGGCTCAACACATCTGCCACTACATTAGCCTTCCCCGGGTGATATTTGATCACATAATCATAATCTTTGAGTAGCTCAACCCATCTACGTTGTCTAAGATTCAAATCCCGCTGTTCAAAGATATACTTCAAACTTTTGTGGTTTGTGTAGATTTCACATGGCTCCCAATAAAGATAATGACGCCAGATCTTTAACGCAAAAATCACTGCTGCCATCTCAAGGTCATGTACCGGGTAGTTCTCCTCATTTTTCTTAAGTTTTCGGGACGCATAAGCTATTACTTTCCCATCCTGCATCAATACACAACCCAGACCAACCCTCGAAGCATCACAATATACAGTGAATGTCCCATTCTCCATAGGCAACGCAAGAATTGGTGCGGTTGTTAATCTACGTTTCAGTTCCTGGAAGTTCCTTTCACACTCGTCTGTCCATATAAATTGCACCCTCTTTTGTGTGAGCTTAGTTAATGGGGCAACAATGCTAGAGAAACCATTCACAAACCGTCGGTAATACCCGGCTAACCCAAGAAAACTTCGCACCTCAGTTACATTAGTTGGTCTTGGCCAATTCACAATGGCCTCAACCTTCTGTGGGTCTACTCCAACACCTACTTGAGAGACAACATGCCCTAGAAACGATACACTTTGCAGCCAAAATTCGCATTTTGAAAACTTGGCATACAACTTCTCCTTCCGCAAGGTCTGCAACACCATCCGCAAGTACATCTCATGTTCCTTTTTACTTTTGGAATACACCAGTATGTCATCAATAAAAACAATCACGAACTTATCCAGAAACTGTTTGAAAACTCGATTCATCAAGTCCATAAAAGCTTCCGGAGCATTAGTTAACCCAAACGGCATAACCAAGAATTCATAGTGGCCATATCGGGATCTAAATGCTGTCTTTGGTACATCCTCAGCCTTGAACTTCAGCTGATGGTAACCAGACCTTAAGTCGATTTTTGAGAAGTACTTAGCACCCTGCAACTGGTCAAACAAATCATCTATGCGGGGCAAAGGGTACTTATTTCGTACGGTCAGCCTATTCAACTGTCGGTAGTCAATACAAAGCCTCATTGAACCATCCTTTTTCTTTACAAATAACACTGGTGTGCCCCACGGAGACACACTAGGCCTGATGAACCCCTTATCCAACAAATCCTGCAATTGTTTCTTCAATTCTCGTAACTCTGCCGGTGCCATCCGGTATGGTGTTATGGACACAGGTTCTGCCCTAGGTATTAATTCAATACCAAACTCTATTTCCCGATCAAGTGGCAGTCTGACTAAGTCATCCGGAAATACATCAGGAAATTCATTGACAATAGGAACTTGTTCAACAGATTTACCCGGCTCACTTACACTGTGCACCGAAGCCAAATACAAACATTCAGCTGATAATACTACCTTGGTTGCTTTTGCAGCAGAAATGAATTCAGGCACGGATTTCACAAATTTCCCTTGGAAAACAAATTCTGTTTCACCAAGTGGTTTAAACTTAACCCGCTTATTTGCACAATCTACCTGTGCTCCATACCTTGAGAACCAATCCATCCCCAAAATAACATCAAATTCGGCCATAGGTAACAACATCAAATTTGCCAGCAAGTTGCACCCAGCAATGCACACATCACAATCCCGATACACATTCTCCACATATACTCGCTCATCAAGAGGGGTATATACAACCATCGGGGTATCTAACTTAGATGGAACTTTGGAGAAATACAAGACAAAATGCAAATTAACAAATGAATATGTGCAACCAGTATCAATTAAAGAAAGTGTCGGGCAAGAGCAAACTTTTAGTATACCTGTTACAACAGTATTCGACGCCTTAGCATCCTCTTGGGTCAGGCAGAAAACTTAGGTCTTCCCCTGGCTCGATTGTGTTTGCCCCGATCCTCTACCACCTCCACCTCGTCCCATGTTACCCCTGCCACGGGACATGGTTTGACTATCTGTTCGAGTCTGTCTCGGTGGTGGAGACACCACACTGCCTACAGAAGGCTGCGGACTCAATGAATATTCACGGGAAAAATGCCCAGGCTGATGGCAAGTATAGCACACATTAGGAGGTACAGCCTGTATCACTTGGGAGCCACTACCTCTTCCAAATTTTGGCCTTGGTGCCGAACTAGCACCCCCACCAGATGTGCCCCATCCAGAATTGTTCTTCTTTTGTGCCCTCGGCAGATTACCCCAATATCCCATCTGTGCCCGACCACGGGTCTGACCAGCACCACTGAAAGTGCGTTGTTGACCCTGGTTGCTACCTTGCTTAGCTCGCTGCTTACTCTCACCTTCAGCCCTAATTTCCTTAGCTCTCAAGTCCCCTAGCCTTATCAACCACAGTAGCGTAGGAATTGAACTCAAGGGTAGCCAAAGAGTTATACAAGTAACCCTGCAAACCATGAATAAAGCGTCTGATCTTCCTTTGTTCGTCAAGAACTAGATGAGGAGCATATTTGGACAGTTTCACAAACATGGAATCACACTCTCCAACAGACATATCCCCCTGCCTCAAGGACACAAACTCATAGGCTCGTTCCTCCCTCACACTACGTGGCAGGAACCTATCAAGGAACATAGTACAAAACTCATTCCAGCTCCACTGTGGTGCTCCTGGAGCCCTCTCCCTCTTCTTGGATTCATACCAGTTATTTGCCTCATCCCCTTCCAATCGAAAAGCAGCCAAGTTTGCTGCCCTGTGGTCTGTATAACCCATGGCTTCACACCGTTTCAATATCGAGTCAAGGAACCGTTGTGGATCCTCATTTTCCCCAGCAGAATAAGTAGGTGGATCAAGCTTCACAAAGGTAGCCAATGGCACCTCCAACCCCTGAACCGTCTGAACATTTTCACCTTGCTTTTCCTTTTCAGCTATCCAACCAGAAATAGTCTCAACAGCTCAATTCACACCTTGCAATCCAGCTTTCAAAGCCTCAATGGTAGTGTCATCCCTTTGGGCTGGATCAGAGTACTCACTCTCACCCACAACCGCATCCTCGGGAACAACTGGGGCATCTGGAGCTTTTCCCTTATCCACCTTCTGTCGAGCCACACGGACAGATTGCTCATCATGCACAATGTCCTCATCAACAACATCCTTCTCGAATTGCCTCTTCCCTAGTTTACCTGTGCACACAGCAAACAAGCAACACACATAGGAATCAACACTCACCAACCCTCGGTCTTAGCTTGATGGGTATTAATCCAATAACATCTATACCCTATGCCCTTGCACAATCTAGTAACCATGCTCCGCTACCAAGCTGTCACGCCCCCACAAGCGTAACCGGCCAGGTGCCTAGAGCAACTAGCGTGCCAGACGGGCACCCTCAGGCCTTACACAAAAAATGGCAAAAGTTTAAGACTTCGGCCATGTTAATAACGTTAAGTCACACATGCTAGAGAACCACCAATTACAAACTTTATTCGCACACCAACATACATAAGAGGCAACCATACTGTTATCAGTTTACACACTTACATATCCAACATGTTACAAACCATGCCAAGGGCACTAACCAACAAGCCTACATTAGTCTGGTTTATGTGAACATAAAAGTAGAACCTAGCCAAGAATTGCTTAATACCCATCTCTAAGGATCCCTCCTGTCCGGGTACTCCCACACCGGCTTACTCCTCTCTCCCAAACCTGAAAGTAAAGTTAAGGGAAGGGGGTGAGTTTACAACTCAGTAAGAAAGGAAATCATGCATGGAATGCTCATAATGCATGCAGTGTTGAACATGAGCATCATCAAGTAAATTCCATAGCTTCCCTGTTTCCATCACCCCATTGATAGGGGAACAATGCTCTATGGCGACTATGTAATCAGGCAACAGAGTTTGTATCGATTCTTAGCCAACAGACCCAATTACGAGGCATTCCGAGTCATGGGAAGTGCTCATGACTTGCTGCCCAACTATACAGCCCCTAGTAGCCATTGTTTGTACCTGCTTTTAGAACCAAGCGGGCAGTGCTCTCCGCAAGGCTCTTCAACCTGTAATATGGCGCACAAAAGTGCCCATTAATCCACTGGTACGTACAAGCCCAGCTAGCACTACCTGTACAATCAATTGGCCAATGATCCACTTGATGCATATGTAGGCAAATGCTATGCACAGCCCCCGATTTGTGGGCAGCAACTGAAGCCTTCACATTCAATAATTTCTCTAACACATCATAGCAACAATCAAGCACCCCAAGTGCACATCAAGGCAGCCATGGGCTTTCTGCCCAACATAGAATGCAATCATAAGCATACCAAACATAAATCTCCAACTTACAGAAACTATGCCTCCCTAGGCCTTTCCTCCTTTTGAGGCTCCTTATTATCCCCTGCCATACAAGCAACTACATATCAGTCATAAGCACAATAGTCATGGTTAACTAGTAAACACATGAAACACACATCTTGTGCACTTGGCGCACCAATTGGCCAACTCTAGGCCATCTGGGCATCCCTTGGTGCACTAGCACACACATAGCGTGTTATTAATTTCCCCTAAGCCACCAGAATCCCCTTGCTCGGGCTAATTGGTTTCCCTCAGAACCAATTATGCACCAGCAAGGTCAATAGGCTGCCATGGTGCTAATTACTTGCACTGAGCATGCCAATTGTTGCCATGGAAGGTCAATTCCGCACCAAACCCTCAAGAATTCTACCTCCACTAACCTTCCAAGTTCATGTTCTTCCTAGTCCCTTCAACCCTCAAATTCTTCTAAGCCCTCCTGGTCACCAAGAATTTGGGCAGCAGAATGAGGGATTGAGGTGCTTGCTCCCCTTTTGTTGCATGGGCAAGCGGGTGACTAAGCAGCTACTTGCAAGCCAAGCAACTTTGGTGGCGACACCTCCTGCTTGCCCTCTTGCTTACCCAGCAGGTTTGGTGGCAGCTGCTCTAGCTCCCTTGCCACCTCATGCTTAGGCCTGCAGCTTGGTGGCAACACCTCATGCTTCTTTGCCACCTCCTGCTTAGGCTCTTTTAACCAGCCAGCACAAATTTATTACCTTCACTAACTTTCACCTTCAGTAACTTCACCACACACTTGGCAACTCTTAATTGACTGCGCCCTTTCGGGCAAAGGGTGTAGCTCTTGGCATGCCCAGGGCACCAAAACGTGCCAATTGCACACCCACAACACAATTGTGCTCCTATCACGCACACACTATCCAAACCCACTTCACATTGTACACGGGGCCTCACACTTCTAGTGTTGTTCTTTTTGCTCCTAAGTCTTCTTCTCGTGGCGAGGCTCCTATGCCTCAGAGATCGATTCCGAAGAAGTCCTCAGGTTAGGCTTTGCTCGTTAAAACTTCTATGTCTTAAGTGTTTGTTGCAGGGTCTATGAGTATGTAGGATCAGCATTTGGTTCAGGTAACTTCTGGCAATTTATGTTCTCTTCCGGTGGTTCCCGTTGATCAGCTCGACAAGTCAGTTGTGGATGGTATCTCTGCTGGTTGTCTCCCCTCTACGATTGGTCTGGTGAACGCCCTATTCTTGATCCTGCACCTCCTAAGCCTCTGGACAGTGGAGGAACGAATTTTTCTGGTCTTTTTGTGTGCCCGGATGGCTTTGATGTTTTGATGGTTTCATGTCTGCCTGAAGTAGTACAAAATCCTTATGGTCTCCTTGATCAGGATGTTTTTGGTTGTCCAGAGGCATCTTGTCCTATGTCTCCTTAATTTAGTCTCCTTACAGAGTTTGGTGTCGATTTCTGCCCATCCATTATTTATCTGGACAATATATTGGAATGTGTGTGGTGCTTCAGGTGCCCGTATTAAGAATACTATTTGGGATATAGTGTTCATACACCATATTCAAATTTGATTGTCGTTGAACCTAGAGTCAGCGGGGATAGGGCCACTTCCATTATTTCTTCCTAGGGTTTCACTAAGAGTTTTAGGGTGGATGTTGTGGGATTTTCCAAAGATTTATGGGTTATATGGCATGATAATGGTGTTAATGTTCATGTTGTTGGTAGTGGAAGGGTTTTATTATTTGCAAGTTTCTTCTCCTTTTTGGGGTAGCAGCCTCTGTACAACTGTTTATGTGCCGAATGCGTAAATTAAGTAGGCTTTCTTACTAGCATGTTGAGTTTCTCTGGTACTGTCTAGGGTTCTTGGGTTTTGTTGGGGGACTTCAATGAAATTTTGGACGCTTCAAAAAAAAATGGGCGATGTGCCTGCGGATGTCTCTCATTGTTCCAGATTTGGGGATTGGGTTCAGGGTTGTCGTCTTGTGGATTTGGGTTATAGTGGCTCCAAATATACTTGGCGAGGTCCAGATCATGCCAATGGTCATATTTTTGAATAGCTCGACAAGGCCTTGGCTAACATTGAATGGATTCGACTTTTTCCTGAAGCTTTCATTCATCATTTGGCTAGTGTTAAGTCGGATCATCATCTTATTTCTTTTTTTTTTCGGAGCGTTTTGTACCTCGAGGGGGAACCAGGCCATTTCGTTTTGAATTCGCTTGGGTATCCCACACTGATTTTGGTAAAGTGGTTTGTTTTTCTTGGTCCTCCACCAATCCCTTGCCTGATAAGCTTGTAGAGTTGGCCACCAAGCTTTGTGTTTGGAATATTGAGGTCTTTGGGAACATTTTCCGCCGTAAAAAACAAGTACTCTCCAAATTAGTGGGTGTCCAAACGGCATTGAGTTCTTATTGGAATCCTTTCTGCTTTAACCTCGAGAAAGTTCTTATGCACAAATATATGGATACTCTACATTAGGAGGAGGTTTTTTGGTATCAGAAGTCATGAGTTAATTAGATTCCGCATGGTGATCGGAACACGAAGTATTTTCATTCCAAAACTATGTTACATCGACGTCGGAATAAAGCTCTTGCTTTGAAGGATGGGACTGGTGTGTGGATAAGGGATCAGTTGGCTATGCAGAATATGATGATCAATTTTATATCGATTCTTTCTCATAGAATACTTCCATTTCTAGGGGATTCCCTATGAGAATGCACTTTCCCTAATTAGCTTTGGCTAACTTTTTTTTCGATAGAAGTCGTAGAACTTTATTGATGTGAATAATATTTACATAAAGAATGAGATAACAGAGAAAAGAAATGGCCTGAAGCCCA
Organism: Turnera subulata; assembly: GCA_028386065.3. NCBI lineage: Eukaryota > Viridiplantae > Streptophyta > Magnoliopsida > Malpighiales > Passifloraceae > Turnera > Turnera subulata. The sequence continues at coordinate 19,877 of JAKUCV010002537.1, read as the reverse complement.
CTGTTGGCGGCACCACTATATCACTGAGTGTATCGAATCCTCACGGAGCCACCTGGATGCCACCCTTTGAAAGGCTCGGAGGACAAAAGAAACATACCTACACTGTACGGGAACTGAAGGTGTACCAATTTAAACCACCAAAGTGCACACGTAAGGATTATATCAAAGAGTACATGCGGATCAAAAGTTTTCTGTTGGAAAACTAAAGCATTCCTTGCTAGCCATACCGACCATATCAAAGACAGTCCTAAAGCCACCCAAACCTGCTGAGAATGTGACGCACCAGAGAACCATGGCTATTAGACTAACCAATCCTCCATGGTAGCCGGCACTACCCAAGTGGTACTCCACCAACGGCATAGTCGAAACCAAAGGGATGACACACATATAAAGTGAAGAAATAGGTGCGCCGTATCTTCCAGCGCTGACGAAAATATGGGGCAAGAGGCGTCAGACCTTTGCAGTATTCCACGGCATAAGAGTGTCGACCGGGTAGCCAACCCCGAGTTAAGAACCCGCCACAAGAATTGCTCCACGTGGGGAGGAGCTACTGACAGCCAAGGGAGAGGTTTAGGTGGAGCAAAAGAGGAGCTCGAAAAAAGGACCAGGTAACCCGACTGCACCGTATACCTGCCACCATTGTCCGGGGTCCATTGCCATCCATCTGTCCGGTCACCTTGAAGGACTAACCCTTCCATCTCCCTCAAGAGTTGTTGGCAGACTTCAACTTCCCAAGTGTATAAAGGCCTATTCCAACTATTAGCATCCACCAAGAGCACTGATCCATGATGACATAGCATCGCCACAGTTGCCATTTGAAACTTAGAAACCCGAAAGAGCCTATTGCAGCGGTCTTTCAGGCAACCCAGCTGTGACCATGGATCAAACCAAAACCGAAGCTGTCCTCCATCACCAACTCGTATTGCAAGACTGTCTAAAAGCTTCGCCTCTAAACGTCCGACAACCTCACCACTGCCCAAAATACTAGCCCATATTGGTGATGCTTTATGACTGTGAAAAGAAGTAATGAAGGTCGGGTCAGTGACAACACACTTTGCATGGATCAGGCGCAGCCACAACTGTGATGGTTGTGTATGGTATCTCCACAGCCACTTAAAAAGGAGAGCTTTGATTCTTCTCCAACAACATCTCCACTCCCAAACCACCTTGCTCTTTTGGTTGTGCAATACGAGTTCATGCAACCAAGCAAAGTTTTTTCCTATCCCCCACCCCACCCCAAAGGAAGTCGCGTTGAAGCTTCACAATCTTCTTGGCAACGGTTACTAGGATACGAAATAAAGACAAGTAATACAAAGGCAAGGAATAAAGCACCGCCCTTAAGAGAACTACCCTACCCGCGAAAGACAAGAACCGCCCCTTCCAAGACTGGAGTTTAGACTTGAATTTCATAAGAACATGGTCCCAGCTTTTTGTGAGTCGCATATTGGCCCCTAATGAGAGCCCCAAGTAAATAAAAGGCAACTTTTCGGGCTTACAAAGCATACTGCCAGCCAAGAAATCCACCTCAGAGTCACTCAAGTTAACACAAGCCAATCCACTCTTGTGAAAGTTAATGCTAAACCCTGACATTAACTCAAAGCACCACAATATTCTTTTCAAAGTAAGCAAGGCAGCCGGCGTCGCATCAGAGAATAATAAGGTATCATCGGCGAACTGAAGAATAGAGACAGGTATATTATTTGTGCGAACAGGGTTGAATAAACCTTGAGCCTTTGCTTGAGATAACATAACCGGAAGCCCCTCTACCGCGATAAGAAAAAGGAACGGGGAAAGAGGATCCCCTTGCTTCAAACCCTTACACATGTCAAACTGTGGTGATGGGGAACCGTTGATTAATACCGAAAGCACCGATGACTCAAGGCATACCCTAATCCAATCAATCCATTTGCACCTGAAACCCATCTTTGCCATTACCTGATACAAACAACCCCAAGATATCGAGTCATATGCTTTTCTAAAATCCAGCTTCCACACCACCGCCTTCAACCTATCGGACTTTAAAGAGTGAACCACCTCTGAAGCGACCAGTGCACAATCCAAAATATTTCGGCCAGCAATGAAAGCTGACTGTGTATGGCTAATCAAAGACTCCATAACTGGCTTTATTCTTCAGCTAGGATCTTCGATATAACCTTGTATACTCCATGAATCAGGGTAATGGGTCTGAAATCATCAAAGCTCCGTGCATCTTCTTTCTTAGGAACCAAGGTAATGTAAGCACATGTAGAACCCTTCGGTAAAGTACCCTTGTCAAAAAAGTACTGCACCAGGGCAAATAGATCATCTTCTAGGAAATCCCAACACTTTTTGTAGAATGAGAAATTAAAACCATCGGGGCCCGGCGCTTTCGAAGAATCACAGTCCCACACAGCAGACTTCAGCTCATCCATAGTCACAGCCCTCTCAAGGTTAGACGCACAGAACGTATCCATCCCTTTGAAAGGCAAGGCGCCCACCTGGGCCTTCTCCTTGCAGGTTCCAAGTAGAGACCGGCAAAAAATCGTGAAGCTTCAGCTTTAATGTCAGTCGGCTCCGAAATATCCACACCCCCACCCGAATTGAATGGATGCCTTTCTTCCGGCCCCTCGTACAGGCCACCGTGTGGAAGAATCTTGTATTACGATCCCCTGACTTACCCCAAATAATCCGTGAGTTCTGTTTCCATAACATTTTCTTTTTTTTTTTCACGTTGAAAAAGCCTCATCCGTGCTTCTGCCAATTCCTCCTTTTCAACCGAGGTTAAATCCTGTGTCTTAAATAGTAACTCCAACCGATCAATATTATTTTGTAGTGTCACCATATCCCTATCAATATTGCCAAAGGTAGACTTGTTCCACCTCCCCAACTCGATCCTCAGTCGACTCAGTTTTTTGAGAAAGCAATACTTACCAGGTAAGTCAGCTTCTATAGAACACCACATACCTCTGATGATATCAATAAAACCAGGGTAAGTCCACCAACAAGTCAAGAACTTGAAAGGTTTATACCCCCAATTGACCTTCTCCTGAGCCAACACACGGGGCCAGTGATCCGAGTGTCCACGCTTTCTAGTGTGCAAGAACAAGTGTGGAAAATCCATACTCCATTCTGGTGCTACCATAACCCTGTCTACTCTACTTGCTCCAACTGAATTAGCCCAAGTGAAGCGCCGATCCTCCAAAGGAAACTCCAGAAGATAGAGTGAAGTCATAAACCTTCGTGATGCACCCGCCCCTCTTCTACACACTCTACCACTCCTTCACTCCTCCAGCACCAAAACCTCATTAAAATCGCCTAACACCATCCAGGGAGAAGGAAAGGAAGATTGCAAGACTTCTAACTCTAGCCACATATCCACTCTTTGATCCAGGTCCACAGGTGCAGCGACACAACAGAAAGTCACTACAAGATTTTTTCCACGCATCAGGCCCTCGGCCAATATCCAATGTCTACCTTTCACACACTTAGAGCAAGCTAAGACATCCTCGTCCCACATGCACAAGAGCCCTCCCGAAGCCCCTACAGAATCTATAGAAAGGAAGCCCAAGTTGAGAGGTGACCAAATCTTCCGACACCATGCCTCATCAACACCCTGGATTTTTGTCTCACTAAGAAGGATAAAACTCACCGAATTAGTAAAGATAAGCAACCTTAAATGCTGCTGTTTCGACTCTGCGAGAATACCTCTTGAATTCCAAGCAATGAGACTAAACATTAATACGAGAGAGACTCCATTCTACGACTTCTTGTTCTACCAATTCTTTACCCATGTTTACCACGTCTAGGGGATTATCAGACTTATCCCACCCTAAAGCATCGCCAATCCGTACTGTGTCTTGTGCCTCCTGTTTGGAGAAAGAAAAGGTATTTGCCTGTATACTCTTGGCTGTGATAACCTGTCGTTAACCCTCCTTATAGCATTATTAGTGGAAGATTCTGATGATGCCACACTGCCTGCACTAGTCAGCTTTTTATATTTCCTCCTCTGAATAACCCTTGATGCATTAACCGCGAGTTGGAGCCTTCTGATAAGATAACTATCACTTCTCGTTCGGGACACACGTGAGCCACTGCTGCCTGACTTATAAGAACCCATGGAGCCTTGAGACATATCATGTGATGGGCCTCTTGGAGTAACTGGGTACTCCTCAACACTGTCCTCTAAAGGCCTAAAGGAGTTAAAGATTTTGATCAGATTAGGGTTGTTATCCGCCTCCATGTGTCCCTTGTGGCGCAAGCTTTGATGACAGTGACTGCAAAAATCACGCTCTGTATCCCCCCCCCCCCCCCCCCCCATTATCACTGCTTGACTTCCTGCTAGATATGTGCTCACTCGATTCCTGGTCAAGGATCTTGATCCCCGAAGATTCGCCCTTCTGTACATTAATATCTCCATTATGGGGATTATGCTCCAAAATCTCCATGATCCCAAATGGGTCAGTGCTTAATCCCTGAGAATTAGGAATCATGCCCTTTCCAAACTAGGACCTTGGTTGCGAATTAGTCTCCACCGATAGTTGCACCGATTCCGATGGCCGGTGATCCGTCGTGCCTTCTGTCTCAAAGCTCCCCCATCCTCCTGTGTATCTTCATGAGAACCCAATTCCTCAACCACATCCACAGAGTGCAACTGCCCACCCATGGAAATAGATAATGCCTTATTCAACATCCCTCCCTGCTCCGTCAATACCTCCACACGTGCTCCTCCCAGACTTTTCCTGTTTTCTGTTTCTGGGTCAATTTGGATAACCTCACCAAAGGAAGACCCCACCAATGTAAAGAATTCGACACCCCAGACATGAAGTGGAGTACCTCGAATCGTTATCCAAAATCACTTATTCAACGCCCTATCCCCCTCCTTCCATGGTCGAAGAGATTTAAACCAAAGGCGGACCCAATCGGACTATTCATGAAAAAAAAAATGCATGGCCTCCCCGGACGGGAAACAAATTAGGACTGAATTACTGCCTAGATCAGAGACCTCCACATCAGGCAAGCCATGCAATTTCCACAACAAAAGAATCGACCCTACCTTCCTCGGATCCCTTGCCACTCCTATAGCACAACATGTGAGCCAACCCATATTAACAGATTTAGGGACGAACGATATTCCTGTTGCACTTTCCTCCCCCTTCTTTTCCCCTCCCCTCTGGCTGCATTCGTGAACGACTTCTGAGCCTCCCTCACCAGCCATCTTACTGCTTGAGGTAACTTCACATATCTAGAACAGTACAGACCAGTGTGTTCCCTTGCGATGTTTGCCTGGATCGACCTCTCCTCCACCTGAACTTTATTTACATCCAAAAGCAATCGCTGCAGATCACAATTGCTCTTGAAATGCACAAAACCAAACCTCTGGCCATTCTTTGCTACCTTCCGAGGTATGTAAACATCCACTACTTCTCCATATCTAGACATGATGCGGTAAACCTCGGTGGGGGACCAATGGTTGGACAAGTTCTGGACATAGATATTGTAAACCTGACCATTGGCTATGGCTTTTTGCACCTGTTGTCTGCTCCACTTGGAAAAGTACGGCAGTGGTTGATTTGGTCGGGTTGGTTGGGGTTGTGTGTCAGAACTGGGGTTTGTTTGGGCTAGGTTTGATGGATGCGGTGGGGCAGGTAGAGTCGGGGACATGGGAGATATGGGGAGGTTCATAGAACTACTTCTGAAGTTTAACATGCAATTTTTTCAAATGGGTGTTTTCAATGCCCCAGGGCTTGATGGCTTGCTTTTATCAACATCAATGGGAGCTGGTGCAACATGATTTGACTGCTTTTGTGCAAGGAGTGGAGGAACCAAAGACTGTTTCGTAGTTTCGGCCTATTAGCTTATGCAACGTGATCTATAAAATTGTTACTAAAAGTTTTGGTGAATAGGTTAAAAACTCTTCTCCCTAAGGTTGTTGGTCCTTTTCAGACCAGTTTTGTGCCGAGACGTCATATTTGTGGATAACATTATTTTGGCATAAGAGTTGATTACACTATGCGGACCACTCAGAGTTCTTGGGGTTTTATGGTAATTAAAGTTGATCTTGAGAAAGCCTACGATTGGTTGGACTGGTGCTTTATCCAGGAAGTGTTGGTTGAGCTTAAAGTTCCATCAGCTATTTCCTCCCTTATTATTGCTTGCCTCTCTTCAGTTTCCATGCATATCTTGTGGAATGGTGAGCTCACCAGTGAGTTCAAACCTTCTAGGGGTGTTCGCCGAGGGAAACCTCTTTCCCCGTATCTATTTGTTCTTTATTTAGAGAGGTTTTCTCAACTTGTTTCCCAAGCTATCCAGGATGGCCAATGAAAGCCGCTTTGTGCTAGTTATGGTGGGCCCCTATTTCTCATCTTTTGTTTGCAGATGATATGTTGTTGTTTGTGGAGGCATCATTGGAACAACTTACAGTTATCCAAAATTGTTTTGATGTCTTTGCAAATTTTCGGGTCAGCAGGTTAGCTGAGCAAAGGCGTGAATTTTTTTTTCAAGGAATGTGTCTCTTGAGCTTCAGTCCCAAATCAGTGCTGCTAGTGGTTTCCAATTATCTACTAATCTTGGAATTTATCTTGGGGTCCTATTGTTTTCTAGACGTGTGACTAAAAGTACATGTGCTGAAGTTATATCTTCGGTCCAGGAAAGTCTGGTAGGATGGTAGGTTGATCAGTTTACGTTGGCTGGACGGATTGCTTTATGCCAATTTGTCCTCTGTGCCCTCCTGGTACATACTATGCAATTTGCCAGGTTGCCTAAAGGGGTTTGCTTGGAGATTGAGCGTTTATGTTGTAACTTTATCTAGGGGATAGAGAGGAAGTGAGGAAGACTCCTTTGGTTAAGTGCGACATGTTATGTCAACCCAAGTCTAGAGGGGGTGTTGGTTTGAAGCATCTTCACTGGTTTAATGATGCTCTCCGTAAGAAGCTAGCTTGGTCCATTCTTTGCTCCAATAATTGCCTTTGGGTTAAGGTCTTGTAGGCTAAGCATTTTCATGTTGATGGCTGTTGTATTATGCTTCGGGACAAATTGGCTAGATCCCTATCTGACATGCCATTAAATCGGTCTGGATGATTTTGGAGAAAGGACGCCGATGAAAAGTTGGGGATGGTTTACATATTCAATTTTGGAGTGATTGGTGGGTTGAGGGTTTTGATGGTATTCTTCTACATCTAGCTGCAAGTCCAATTTTGGATGAGCACACTCAATGGCCTTTGTTAGGGTTTGTTTCGCCTTCAAGTGAATTGGACTGGAGTTTGTTTTGTAGTTTGCTTCCCTGTGAGGTTGTATTAAAGGTAGCTGGTATATTACCTACTAGTCCTGGTCTTGCTGATAGTCTTTGTTGGGGAAGATCTGACTCTGGTATGTTTACGTCGAGGTCGGCTTATGCGTTGTTGGTTGAGGGTGTTTGGAGTGAGCCTGATGATATTTAGCCGTTAGTTTGGCAACGACAAGGTCCTCCACGGATTATTTCATTCCTGTGGTTGGTGGTGCATGAGCATTTGATGGCTAATGAGATGCGCTTTAGACGCAAGTTTACCTCTTCCCCTACTGTGAAGCATGCAGTGGCATCAAAGAAAATACCTTGCATGTCCTCTATGGCTGTTGGCATGCTCAACGGGCTTGGCAGAAATAGTTCCAAAAGACAAATGGGATAGTTTTTGCTCTGGTTCTTTGCGTTGTTGGCTGCTTTAAAATCTTCAGGAAAATTTTGGCATGGATGATTATGCTCCATGACAAATTATCTTTGGAGTCACGTTGTGGAAGCTTTAGGGGTGGCGTAATGCTTGGCCTTTTGGTTGGCAGAATAGTGGTTTCTTTTCTATACACTCTATTTATCAGTTGGTGTATGATATTTTATTGATTCTTCATAAAAAAGGAGTCTCTGGTTCATAAACCCATTAGGCATTGGCAGGAGATTGGTTGGGAGGCGCCGCCTCGAGGATGGTTTAAACTAAATACTGATCGTTCCAGCGAGGGAAATCTTGGTGTTGCATATGCTGGTGGTGTTTGTCGGAATGTAGAGGGTGCCTAGCGATTCGGTTTCTCAGTATCTTTGGGGATCTACTCTTCATTCAAGGTTGAGATTTGTACGACTTTTTTCGGACTTAATGCTTGGTTATAGGGCTTCCGACATATCATTTTGGCGCATGACTCTTAGGCTTTGGTTGACTGTCTTTTATCCCGTTCTTCTGACATAAATGAGCCCCTTCTAGTGCTTAATTTTCAGCTCTTGGAGTATGACTAACAGGTCNATGATCGTAAAGTGAATAGAATTGAATAATATTAATATTATATTTAATATTTTTATTTTTATTAATATTTAGTATATTTAATATTATTAAGATAATACTTTATTTAAATTTTAATTATTATTATTAATCTTATTATTATTATTTATAAATTTAAATTTAATATAATTAGAGGGTACTTTGGGATTATTACAAATTAAGAAGGGCTAATATTGGAAAAAAAAGTCTTGTCCCGTCCTGTCCCCTCGTGTCCATAACTCTTGGAGGGGACAGAAATTTTGGAAATCTGTCCCAACCTGTCCCGTCGTGTCCCAAGCTCGCGTCCCGTCCATGCTGCACCAAACGCGGGACAAATTTTTTTGTCCCGTCCAGTCCCGTCCTGTCCCGCGTACCAAACACTACCTAAAGGAACGTAGCAACTTCTAATCACCGGAAATGTCTTGCAATGGAGGTGGCAGCAAACTAGAGTAATAAAGGATTATAAACTTTTTAGAGGAATGATGACTATATATATATATTTTTGGGTAAATAGTGAGCTTGTAGCCTAAAGGCCAGGTGGGGACGAGTTTGAATCTCACCTTAAGCATCTTTGAGTGTAAAAAAAGAAAACTAGAGTTTTGCAAACAAATATAGATTCGGAGCCTAAATTTGAAAGTAATGCAATTGCTCAAGAAAATGGACCTAGTTAACATTTCAATTGTAGTTGATTAACTTCAGCCTATGCAGGCAATCTACCAAGCAAGAAATAAAAACCACCAAAAACTTGGATAAAAAATCACAAAATTACTAAAAACAAAGTGAGAATTTTGTATAAGGGTTTTATTAGGGAGCTATCCATGACCCTATGTACCGCCATCCTCTTATCCGTTCCACATATTTGCTATGGCAGTGGTTGTGAGCCGTGGGTTGTGTCTGTCTCTCCTAGAAACTTGCTTAAAAGCATGGGCGGTTGTAGCCTTCTTTCCCTGGGAATAATTCAGAAACATTTCTGGGCAACATTAGCACCGCCAGCTCTTTCTCCTTCTTATGCACCCCTTAACGCCGCTTCTTCCTCTCCTTCAACAACAACAGCAGAAGCAACAACAACATTGTCATATGGAGAAAGATACCTTGTAGACTCGTGTGGGCTTTCCTTAGAATCTGCTGTTTCTGTCTCCAGGAAGCTGAAGCTCCTCATCGGGATCGACCTCAGGGATCCTCAACCAGTGATAAAGTGCTTCAAAGCTTACGGCTTTACCGATACCCACATCGGCAAATTGATCGAGAAGTCCCCAAACGTCCTCCATTGCAGGGTAGAATCCACTCTCAGGCCGAAATTAGACTTCTTGATCCAAATCGGGTTTGTGGGTCAACTTCTGCCGGACCTTATCTCCCATGATCCCTACATTCTATATAGGGCCCTGGATCATCTCACGGCGAGGCATCGCCTCTTGAGGCCGTACTTCGATAGTGACGAGAGATTTGTCAAGGGTATCTTCCGTTACTCGTGGCTATTCTCCCGTAATTACCGGAAATCTCTCGTGGCGAATCTCGATTTATTGGCTCAAGAGGGTGTCCCTAACAGCTCTGTAGCAATTCTTCTTTCCACCGAACCAACGGTCATAACTCGATCTCCTAAGAGGTTTGCTTCTATCGTAAGCACTGTTAAGTGCATAGGGATTGGTCCTCCCTCTTCTTCTATGTTTGTCCATGGAGTGGGGGCTTTGTCGCGCATGAGTGACTCCAGTTGGAACAAGAAGATTGAGTTGTTTAAGAGCTTTGGTTGGAGTGAAGAGGAGCTTTGGTTAGCCTGTAGGCGATTCCCCTACATCATATCCGTATCGGAGGAGAAGATGATCAATAACCTCAATTTCTGCATGGACACAATCAAGTTAGAGCGTCAAGATTTTATCGCTAATCCCCGGCTCCTTACTTATTCGATGGAGGGGAGGATTCGTCCTAGGTGGATTGTTCTGCAGTTTTTGAAGTCGAACAATCTGGCTGGGAAGGAAATTAGTGTGACATGGGCGCTAAGCATGAGTGATAAGTTATTCTTGCAGAAATATGTTACCAGCTATGCTGACGAATTCCCAGAATTGTTGGAAATGTATCCAGGTGCTGACAAGGAAATAGAATAGATGATTTGATTGAATGGAGTGTATAGTTTCTTCTTTTCTGTTTTGTGGTTTGTTATAATTGCTCGAGTCATATTTCATCAGCTGAATTTGTTTTAACTTGTCATATAGGAACACAAGGTTTCCGAGTAAGATGAGCTAGCATTAGGGCACTGATTATTTGTCTGGTTTTTTTCTTTTTTGACATGGTCACCGGAGTGACCATGTTGCAAGAATTGGCCTGCTGTTTGGATCCACTTTGCAGGAATGCTTGATAGGCCTTAGGACATTTTGCTTCCAATTACATGGCACAATACTTCTATTGCATGCTTCTTGGCCATCTAATAAAGTGATCTGCATTTATTTGTAACCTTACAACTAATCACAAGGAGAAACATACAAAGCGAATTATCGGTTGGCCTGGTGATTGGGGAGGAAACCGTATTAATGATTGATGTGGTCAGGGCTCCATAGGGGTACTGTTGGGTTGAGGGTTGCAGTTTGGTTTCTATCATGGATTCAAGAACTTTTGTCCCTGTAAGTTGCAAATTTAGTTGAGCTGAATGGTTACCGTCTGCTCTTTACTAATCTATTCAGTTGCCAAAGTGGTGCTTTGTGTGCAGAGTTTTGGTGAGTTATGTGCTTTCTGTCTCTACCTTTCCTGCCTATTCTTGAGCTAATTGAGCTGTTTTTGTAGCAGATTCCTCTGGGTTTAACTAATGGTAGGGTAGTGGCCGTTGTATGGCCGCCTCAAAGAACCGGCAAGGTCGAGGCAATACTACCTCATGGCAGATATTCATCTCTTCCATTAGTTTAACTTGAAGATTGAGTGAAATATTTATTCACATAATTGATCTTTTCTGGCCCATCTTTCGGTGAGCATTCACTGTTCCCTTCTTCTCGGGAGCATTTACAGGGTATGAGATGCGGTGGATGCGGATTTCAAAGTGACTGACGTCCCGGATTATGTCCACTACGGACATAGTCGGGTGTAAATGGGTTTACAACACAAAATTGAAAGCTAACGGATGCTTAGAACAGTATAAGATAAAGGTTATGTAACAGATCCCTGTATCATGCAATACATAGAGCAATGATACTATAGCGAGGATCTTTCTTTCTTTCCTACTCATTTTTAAGGGTAAAAAAGATTGCTTTAAGCTCAGACCAAAAAGACAGATTGCTTTAAAGCTGCAAGCTCTAAACCGAGACTGACGGGTCACAAAAATATGACACCAATTTTCATGCGAAAAGGCCAGCACTTCCTAGGGTTGCCAAAACTGATCCCTTGGTGAGGTGATCTATTGGAGGGTGGGACAAACTAGGAACGTCCTAAACAAAGCAGCCAAAAGAGAAAAAGAGCATTGTGCATCGCCCTAAAAGGTTACATACTATCCATATGTAGCAGAGACATTAGTTGTTTCAGTTGCATTGTTTGCAGCTAAAAGAAAAAATAAATCATTCATAAAAAACACAAAGGGAGAAAGAAGAAAACTTAACTCCTATCTACCTACCAATTTCAAGCAAAAGGTCGCCACAAAATTACAATGCCTCAATCCCCAACGTTTACCAAGAATTGCGCTCATTATCAACTCTTCACTAGATAGTTTTACCGGCCTTTAACCTTGAACCTTCAAGGTTCAATCACGAACAGTGGCTGCGAAGAACCAATAAAGTCGAGTCAATAACATAAAACCGTATCCATGAACCCTTATTTCTCAACATATTCCATGGTGATGTTTACCAAGACAGCTTACCGTATCAACACTGACTGGTTTTCCATCTTCTGCAAGAATCTCAACAATGGTTCCTGATTGTGTAGCCTGAAAAGGGATGCATTTCACATTTGATTAAGAGATTATAAATAAATATATGTCAGGTAGAGTTGATCACAAATATAAGAACCCTTACATAACAATTTATGCAGGTTACACACTGGATATCATGAGAACAACAACTGAATGCACCTTCATACACAATAACAACAGACAGATGAAAACTTTTTCCAAATACTGTAAATCCTAATGCTAAATGCTTAAACCATGAATCTCTTTCTCAACTTGTATGACTTGGCTATATGACTACTGTAAGGAACACTTCTCATAGTACCTCAACAATTTCTTTGAACTGGAAATTTCAATTTTTATATAGAAAATTAAGAGTTGTAGACACAATATCAAACTAATTAACAGGGATCTACATTGGATACCTAAAGTGTCAATCAGTAACCCCTCGAAGACAACTTGGTTGAATTGACTTTAAAAAAAAAACAAGCATCGCAAAACCATTAGAATAGAAAACTAAAGGATCATCAGAACTTCTCATCACTGGAAACGTCTTGCAATGGAGGTGGCAACTAATGCTGTCTAGAGGAAAGATGACCATTTTTTTTTTGGTAAACAGTGAGCTTGTAGCCTTAAGGTCCAGGAGGAGACTAGGTCTCCAGTTTAAATCTCATCTTAAAAGCATCTTCAATGTTTCAAAAGAAAACTAGAGTTTTGCAAACAATTGTAGATTCGGAGACTAAAATTTGAACAATAACGCAATTCCTCAAGAAAATGCAGCTAGTCAAAATTTCAACTGTAGTTGATTAACTTCAGCCTTGTAAGCTATCAACCAAGCAAGAAATAAAACCACCAAAAACTTGGATTAAAAAAAAACAGAGGAAACGGAGAAAAGCGCAGTACAATTGGGAGTGAGAGTAATCATAGCAACATATTAGTGGCAGCGAACCATAAAAAGCCTCGCTATGAGTCCTTCAGGAGTCTAAATCAATTCCATGTAGAAAACCTCTGACTGTTTATTTACCCTAACACTGCTTGTTTGATGCAGGACATAGCAAATAGCCTGGATAAGCATGCTTGTTATCAATTCTACGTAAGTTTAATATATAGTTTCTGCTCCTGATTCATATGGGCCTCTAACTTGTGTCCATGTCACAATAATCTCCACCTCACATTGGACTTCCTGTAGATTGCACATCCCTTTGTATGGAAGCATCCTCCAGCGTGGCGAGTTACATATTTTCAAACTTGCAGTACACAAACTCTTTTATTTGACCTTAGGATATACCAATATCAATGTAATAGACAATTGTGGAAACCAACAGAATATTATATTACTTCATATAATCTAAAACATCTGGTGATATAAGATTTAGAGACTTGATTAGCAAGAAGTAACAGGGTTCGCCAAGAAGACAGAGCTCAACATTTTTTTCCAAGATAGGGCTTTTGTCCCATTTTTTTATTAAAAAAAAAGGCATTAATATTTGATTCCAAACATGGAACAAAATTTTGTTGTCTTTAAAAAATTGCATCAAGAAATTCAAAAATCCACAACCCAGAATCCAATGTAAAAACTAAGTGGAATACTTAAACATACCGTTCCACGTTGTATGAACAAATCTAGCAGCCAATTAACTCACTAGAAGAGAAGACCAGCTTCCACCCAAATGAGAAAACAAAGAAAAAACAAAGAAAGAAAGGAAAATAAGTGTTGAATGACTCCCAACTCATTCCCTTAAACAAGAATGTACTGCTGCCTTCAGCTGTTGTAGGAGAAAAGATAAAAAAGACTTTGTATAATAGCATGTAATGATATAGACTTAAATTTGGGATAAGCACACAAATTTGGATAACAAATTGAAAGAGTCCCTAGCCTGATTTACCATGAAATAGGTGAATTAAGGATAGAAATATGAATATCACATTAGTGGGGTTTGATGCATCAGCTAATAAAATAAGCAGACCCAATTTTACCAAAAAAAAAAGGGCAGACCCAAGGGATGAACCTATGCTGGATTTTGCAGAAATATATGCATATTTACTGCCAAGCATAATTCCTCAACGAGAAGCAACTGAAATGCCAACCTGGGAAAAGACAAGTAATCCTACTCGAATGGGAAATCATTGCTTCAAATACTCTGAAAAACATTTTTTTTAAAAAAAAAACTAGAGATTTTTCTAAAGAAATCTCTATTGTTTCTGAAAGTAAATGATATACCCTGAGTTCCTAAAAATGACTGAGCACTCTTGAGCCTAGAAGAATGCAGGAGAGTAGAAAAATAAGCAGCAAAACTCAAACTAACTTCTTTTGCCAGGTGCATCGATAGGAGCCCAGAACCAAAGAAAAGACGACGATGGAGGTGGTCCAATTAGAAGAATCTCCAGTGGACCATGTGGAATTAATTAAAGAAAAAATCCAGCAATGATGCTGCAAAGTAGATCCAACACAATCACAAAGTAGCCTCATCATTTTTTTGATACTAGAAGAGTAATCACAAAGTAGCTTACTTAGCTACATGTTTGTGTTCAAATAATTCATATGATGGGAACGGAGCTGATATCAAATTGTTGAGGACATACACGCACCCCTCATAAACATGACATTTCTGCCTAAAAATTATTCATGTGATAAATTCTAGAGATATGGTTCAAGAGAGATTCAATGTAATAGTAAGTCCCCAACCATGCTTCTCATAGAACTGCCATTCCAGATTACTAAGCGGATGCAAGAAGGGTGAGGAAAATATGGAGCTACAAGAAAGGTCAACTCAATTGAACAGCTCTTTCTTGACTTAAAAATACTAGGAAAATTATAAAGAGAAGTTCACAGCATATCAAAGGTGAATCAATGAATGGATCAGAACACCATATCAAAAGTTAGGACCATGTCCTCAGCTATGGGGTTCATGTTTTACAATGGAGAACAAAATGAAACTTACTTCTATCTCATTCATCAATTTCATGGCTTCTACTATGCACAACACCTGCCCCGTCTGCACTTTGTCTCCAACCTGTAATGAAGGATGAATACAGGAAAAAATTGAAGCCAAGAGTGCATATTGGCAATAAAGCATGTATCGTTAGAGTTAGAAAAATGGTAAACAATAGAACAAGGTAAAAGAAAGATCACCTTCACAAATGGCGGTGTTCCAGGTGCTGGGCTTCTGTAGAATGTGCCAGCCATAGGACACTTAATTGTGGGGCGTGACGAGCTGGATGAACTAGAAGCGAGAGCAGGTGACGGAGATGGAGACGGAGTTTGTGGTGGTGGAACAGGAGTTGCTGCAGAAACCGGAGGGGAGGGAGATGGAATTACTTCGGGTGGTGGTGGTGGTGGAGGTGAATACATTGCAACCTGAGGAGAAGGAGATGGTGGCAGAGGCATTGCCTCCTTTTTCCGGATAAGCAGTTCGCAATCAAGTTGTTTCAACTGCAACTCCACAATATCATTTGAATCGACAAGCCTGCGACAAAAAGGCAAATATCTCAGCAACAATCAAAAAGGGAAAGAATAAGTAGGTCAGAGTTGACTCACTTGACAAGACTAGAAACTTGAGAAATAAATTCACTGATCGCTTCCTGTGAAGCCGAAGCCGTTGGAGGAGGAGGTTCATTGGATGCACCATTTGTACGATCCTCGGGCTGCTCTGGTGGTAACTGCGAATTAGGCGGAGTTGAGGTAGCAGCAATTGAGGATTCATCAACAGCAACCTTGAAGGCAAGTGATGAGCCGAAAAGCATTTTGCGGATGGAAGGAACACAGAAATTGAAAGGAAACCCATTTATATGAAGCTTACCTCATTCAGCTGGGCCTTCACTAATGTACAAGGGCTCCGGGCGGTCTGCAAATCCCACAAGGTAACAGATTAGTGCTTTTAACAGATTCCAGCAAATGCCCATCTTCTCCCATGATTAAATCATTCCTAAGAAGCTGATCACTACGCAGTTAAATTAATCTAGTTAAAAGAACACAAGCACAGCAGTACAGGGGCAATAGAGCAGTACCAAAAACTGAACGCGGGAAGCCACAAACACATTTGGGCTCAGAATCAATTAAAAAAAGAAAAAAAAAAAAGAATACAATTGAACCAAAAAGACACAACAAGAACACAAAAAAAATATATATATATAAGAAATGGAAAAGACAGAGAAAAGGAAAAAGTAGCACAACTAAAAGAGCCTTCTTTTTATTCAATAAAGAAAGAAAGATAACGAACCCTGGACAAGAAGTGGAGGTTGGGTGGGGAGGAGAGGCGAAAGGAGACGAGGGAGGGGGTTGGGGTAAGGGAAGCGGCGCCGGGGACCCTTTTGGCCGCCACCAAAGAAGCCGAAGAAGGAGTGGTTGAGAGGGAAGAAGGCATTTTATAGTTGGTTCTGGTTTGCGAGAAAAAGCAATTGATCCACCAGTTGCAGCACTAAGCAAGTAGTAGTAGAAGTAGTAGTAGTAGTAGTAGTAGTAGTAGTTGTAAGTCTTAGTTTCATAGTTTGATTGAGGAGATAATAGTAGTTGGTTTACAGAGTGTGCTTTTGGGTTTTAGTTCTTTCTGGGAGTCCTACCCTGTCAACGGAGTTGAAGATTGTCTTGTTATTTCTGACCGTCCATCAGACACGATCAACGGAGCGGGACTCGAGAGATCCTTACACCAGCAAACATCAAATATTTTTTTCATTGAATTTAGGCTTAATAAGGGGTCAATCATATTTTTTATTCTTATGTTTATTGATCTGGACATTTTTCATCATGTGTTATAAAATGGACATTTTTTATCACTGTGTTTATTTTTCAGAATATTTTTTTATTTTTTCTCAATTTTTTGAATAGAAAATGCTGACGTGACAATTAAAAAATTGATGCGTCAGCTATGGGCCCACATTAAACTGAAAACACCCAACCCAAAACCCTTGGGCAAAAAAACGAGCCATGTGGTGTGATTTGGGTTGCATGTTTTCAGTTTAATATGGACCCACATAGTTGACGTGTTAATTTTTTAATTGGCACGTCAGCATTTTCTTTTCAAAAAATCGGGAAAAAATGAAAAATGTCCGTTTTGTAATACAAGGATGAAAAATGTCCAAATGGATAAACACAAGGATCAAAAATATGATTGACCCGCTTAATAAGACTTTTCACCCTCCAGTTTGGCATGAGTTTTGATTTTAGCCCACCAGTTTCTTTTTCTTTGATTTTGGCCCTTCAGTTTGCCTTGACCAAGTCTTTAAACCCATCTACCTATTGTAACCGGTCATATCTGTGAGGTGTAAGTTTACAACTTTGTATCAAATTTGAATCCTTCATTTAATTATCGATATTTAAAAAATTATAAAGGTTGTCAGAAAAAAAAAGAACAATAAAGTGCCTAGGTTGCTTTAATTACAGTGTTGAAAGATAAATTCAGAGCACACAAAAGTAAACTCATAATACAAAATTTGGGAAGTTTTCTTCTATTATTCGCCGAAACTATATTAAATATTGATACTATTAATATTATGCTTTTATTCTAATATTAAACGACAACCAATTTTAATTATTAAATATTATTAGGCCGCACAGTTAAATAAGATTTCTTATATTGATAAAAAAAAGGAAAAGAAGAAAGATGTCACCCTCGGTACTTTTTTTGTTTTGGTTTATAATTTTTTTTTTGTGAACAATTTGTACTTTTGAAAGTTTATTTTGTGAGAGGATTGACTTTTGCAAAATACAGACACTGGTATAAGACTAGGAGACTAACAAAATCATTATCACTAGTTTACCGACTAGAACAAAAATACTTCTAATTACTCTTTGAATTTCATATGGATACGTTCCCTAGTTGTCTATTACTTGAACACAAATTATTATCACTAGTTAATTACTCATTAACTAGGGTAATTTATTTTTAGGGTAGTTTATTCAACCAAGAGATGGAGATGGGAGAGAAAATAAAGAATAAACATGATGCTGAAAGGAACAGTAACGAGCCCTGGACGATGTTCTTTTATTTTTTTTAATTTTTCGATATATTCTATTGTTTTTGGTTAGCTTAGTTTGTTCTTCTAAATTTCAATTAATTAAATAAAGGAATCATTTATGTTCTCGAAAAAATAAATGAAGAAATCACAATTTGACTTTTTGTAGAAAGCTTACACATCACAGATATGACCGGTTACAATAGGTAGGTGGGTTTAAAGACCTGGTCAAGCCAAACTGAAGGGCTAAAATCAAAGGAAAAAAACTAGTGGGCTAAAATCAAAACCAATGAAAAACTAGAGGGTGAAAAGCCTTATTAAGCCTTGAATTTAACATCAACGGAGCGGGACACAATCAAATATTAACTTTTTTATTTTTCAGATTTTTAGTATATATATTTGATATCCTAACTTTTCGCTTTAAATCATATACTCCAACTTTTTTGTCAATTATATATCCATATTAACTTTACTTTTTTTTTTTATCTACAAATGAAGCTGCTCTCACCTATCCTATATATACGCCACTCCATCCCACTCCATCCCAAGTCTAACCCTCTAAATATTAGGTCAATCATATTTTTGATCAATGTGTTTGTCGCTTTGAACATTTTTCATCACAAGTGTGTTATTTAAGGTTGTGAGAACCTTAGTTAATTGTTGGTAATGTGACTTGGAATTTTACGGTTGTTTGTATATGTATATTTGCTTATGGATTTTACCCGGTGAGCACTTCGGACTCACCCCTCGCCTGCGTGACCTGGTCACGTAGTTTGATTGTGCGTAGCTCAGGTACGTTCGAGGCAAGCTGTGGCGCACCCTCTGCCAGGCCCGGATCCATCCTGCGTTGCATCATATTCATTACTGTTGTTATGTTGTAATAAGACTTCCGCTTCTTGCATTTTATTACTCTGTTTCTGTTGCTTGTTGTAATAATGTCTTCGTGCCGGGACGAGTACTGATATTGTATTAATATTGTTGGCTTGTGATATTTGCCACTGTGGTTTCTGTAATAGATAATAGGTCCCACGTGTTTACTGTGTATAACGGTAAATACAGATCAGGGCGTTTCATTTTGGTAGCGCAACGGGCTGTAGGTCCTTAGTTGTTGTTTAATTGTCTGTGCATATCCTACTCCACATATTATAAATATGATACTCATGCATACATCTTCATATAGGAAGGACGAGATGAATCCGGCTGAGGGACACCAGCATGCCGCCCAACAGCACTTGGAGGAGGACCAAGTGTCAATCGGTCAACCGCATGCATACGAAAAAGAACCACATGTCTACGATGGGGTATCGGGTATGCCATACCAGATGTCCCTGCAGATGATGCACATGATGACCCAGATCCTTCATCGACAGACAGCTGGGGGACCAGTCAAAGACCCTGTTTTCACCAAGCTATCTGAGTTTGGAGGTGAGCCTTTCTCAGGAGCGACTGACCCTCGTGAGGCAAACGAGTGGTTACGTCAGATCGCCAGGGTCATGCTTAAGATCAGGTGCACAACTGTAAGTTTCCCTAGAGCTATTATGACACTCATAATATGCACAACAAGCAGCGGAAGCAAGGGAAACAGACCAAGAACCATGTGAAGCATGCAAAACCGAATAACAATTTTACATACCTTATGTGGTTGAGGTCTTTCACTCAACTGAAGTACGGAATCAGCAAGAGCAAGACAACGGCCTGGCTCCTCTACGGTATCCACACGAACCGTGATCTTCCCGGAATCGTCACACGAAACCAAGAACGAGCACTCCCGGACTGATGTACTAGCAGCAGTGAACCGGAAGCTATGTGTTTTG
>JAKUCV010002536.1:4786-36024 GCA_028386065.3 Turnera subulata | reverse complement strand
TTTTTTTCTAAATTACATGGAAAAAGTTACATGTTTTGAAATTACAGAAGAAAATACCTTTCCCGTTAACAGATTACAACAATAGGAGAAAAATACACATAGAGTACCAATTAAGAGCGAGGAAGGAAACGATTTTTACTTTTTGTCCGCATCCTTCCTTCCACTTATTAGGTTTCATGTACCGGCCTATGTGGGCTTAAGCAGTCCGTTTATGTTGGGAAGGTTGGGCCTGCTAAGGAGGATGGATATGCTCTTCCAACGATGGAGTCCTTGCAGTAGTTTATCCTCTCCACTCCTTGCATCTCCGCTAACATCACCACTACCTACACCCATAAATTTGCAGGAAAAGCTGGTGTAGGTTTGGGTGGATTGCTATAGGATGCAGCACACCCAGGGCCGTCTAAAGCTGCTGTGGAACCGCTGGGATACCCACTTTTCCCATTTCATTGATGGGTGGGTGGCATCTCCATTACTGGTTCCACGTTCAGCCACTGCTCAGCACTACTTGTTGGCTATACCAATAAGCAGCAGATTCTACAAACCATGTCCCTGGTTGGCCCATTCTATATGGAACCAGAGATATGAAAGGAGAAAATAATTAGTAAATGAGATTCTTTGATACAAAAACATATAAGATATATAAGATATATGGAGATATGGGAACCTACCATAAGATTTCTGGTAGATCGATGATCCGATAGGTGATTCAAACTTATCAGCTCTAACCACCACTACCGTCTTCCTCTTCTTTTTTGAAACTGTAGAAGGATTGCTTCATGGACTGAGATATAGACTCTAGTGCATAGGTTAGGGTATATAGCTATTGTCATTGTTTATAATCTGGTATGCCCATCATTTATAGTTGATTAATTGGGCAGTAAGAGACTTCTCATTTTACCATCAAAAAAAAGTAAGAGACTTCTCATTGAGGGACTTGGGTTGGTGTAATATTCATTTATGGAAGCAAAGAATGATTTTAGAAAGGTGGCTGGTAGAGTTTGGCTACCTTCTTATCTAAAATTACGTGGTTTCATCCAGGTAGAAATAGAGCTTCCTGTAATAAAAGAAAAGATAAACACAATTGATGAATTTAGGATGGTGTTTGATAAAATCTAGGTCTCTCTTTTCTAAAATTACGTGGTTTGATCTATGTAGCCGACAGAGTTTCCTACAATAAAAGTTGGTTTTTAATAAAATCTATGAGTCCATATTGTCTTATCTAGAATTACGTGGTTTGATCTATATAGGTGATAGAGTTTCCTATAATAGAAGATAGTAGATAAGCACAACTGTAAATACAGGATGGTATTTGATCTATGTAGCAGATAGAGTTTCTTATAATAAAAAATAGGAGATAAACACAACTGGTGAATACATGATGGTTTTTTATTTATAAGTCTGTATTCTCTTATCTAGAATTACGTGGTTTGATCTATGTAGGTGATAGAGTTTCCTATAATAAAAGATAGGAGAAAAACACAACTGGTGAATACATAATGGTTTTTTTTTGTGAATAATACATGATGGTTTTTGATTTATGATTCTATATTCTCTGATCTAGAATTACGTGGTTTGATCTATGTAGGTGATAGAGTTTCCTATAATAAAAAGATAGTAGATAGTGAATACAGGATGGTTCACTCTGTGAGTCTCTCTATATTGTCTTATCTACAATTACGTGGTTTGATCTAGGTATAGAGTTTCCTATAATAAAAAATAGCAGATAAACACTGTTGAATACCAGGATGGTATTTGATAAAATTTGTGGGGTCTCTATTTGAATGTGGTTGGTCTACTTGTCTAATCAGCAATTACGTACGTGGTAATTATTCATATTATTTTTATGAGAAATAATCATAAGAAATGGTAGCGTTCAGACTAAGAGATGTTGTATACCTAAGGGGTAATTCTATCCTACCTTGGGCAAAATCCTGGATAAGTTTACCCGAGATGACGTGGACCAATAAACACATCCTCTTTGATTTTATGTTCTTGTTATTTTTAGATTATGGTCCTTATGAATTTTTTAATTTATGAAAATGTCTCACATCTTTTAAAATTATAAAAGAAACTTGAAATTTTATCTTAATTATGTATTGACCCCAACTAAAATTAAATAAAAGCGTCCAAGCGCGCCTCCCCAAAATTAAGTACCTGCGCCAAAATAGAATATTATAATAGTTGTTTTCCTAATTAGAATAGATCAACATATATTATCATATACTTACATTTTTAATCATGAAATTAAAATTAAAATTAACTAATCACTTTCATCCTTTTCCATAAAATATTACAACTGTGTTGTAAAATTACAAAAATTATACAATATATTTTTCTATAATATTTAAATTTTTTTAATTTTAGTGTTGCATATTTTTTGAAATAAAAAAGATAGGATTACTTTATATTTTTTAAGATTAAAGATTACAATTCAACTCTAATCACTACTAAATTTTCATTATAATATTTTGGGAGCAATGGATTTGAGTAGATATTGAAGCCAAATGGCTTTGAATTAATTTCAACATGTTTTGAAATATTAAAACTTATAGTTTCAATTTAGCTTGAGTTTTGTTTTAGGTAAGAAAAGCTTGTGTGTCCTAGGACACAGTATTAGCTTGGCTCTAGAATAAAGTATTTGTAACAGCCCGGGTAAAATTTTTGATTTTTACCGGGACTGTAAAAGTCTTTTTACCGTGATTTACTGTTGAATTAATCTTGGGTAATTAATTCAAGATAAATCGGGAGTCGTTTTTCGAAACCGAGAGTTTTTCTGCGCTCGTGATTTTTTCGTGGATTTTTCGGGCCTAAGTTGGTATTTTTCGGGTTTTCGGAATTCTCGGAAAAATCACACCGGAAAATAACTAAGGGGGGTATCAGTTATTTTCTGGTCCGGACCGGACTCGCCCTGTACTGCGGACGATTTGTATTATTGGAGCTCACATGCTGAATAGTAAAAAAAAACAGTTTAAAGCCGGGAGGAAGGAAGCTGGAAGGGAAAGAAAAGAGAGGGAAAAAAAAGAGAGGAAAAAAAAAAAGAAAAAGAAAGAGAAAAGAGAGAGGGAGAGAAAAAAAATGAAGAAAAAAAGAAACTGAAATAGAAAAAAAGAGAAAGAAAATGAGTGAAAAAAAAAGAAGAAAAAAAAAAGAAGAGAGGAACTGGAAAAGAAAAATAGAAGATAAGAAAAAAAAGAAAAAAAAGAGAAGAAGGAAAATGAAACGGAAATCAAAGAAAGGAAAAGGAGGAGGAGGAGGAGCATCAGTCGGCCACCGTCACCTCTGCCGCCACCGAGCCACCAGCACGCGTCACCACCCCCGCCGTTGTCTTCCTCGCAGCGACGCCGACTGGACGCCACCCTCACCTCCTATTTCCGCCCCTCGATGCGCCACCTACGGCCAGGAACCCGACGGCTACATCCTCTTGGCCTGTCGGGTTGCGCCTCCTCTCGCCGCCTTCAGTCCCGCCGCCCGTCGCTTTCCTTCCCTTCGCGCCTGCCTGCGTGTAGCCGCCGTTCCGTTCATGCCGCCGTCGCAGTCACCTGCAACTCAAGGTTTGGATATCGGGCAGTTTCCCGAGGAGCCGGCGTCGGACCGGTCATTGTCTCCGGAGTTGAGTAATCGGCCAAGGTGAGGATGGATAACCCTTGTTATGTTGCCTGTAATACTTTGTGTGTTTTGTTGTTTGAATGAACTACTGAGAGGGTCATTGTTGGATATTTGACTGTTATGGTTATTGATGTTGCTGTTGTTGGACTGTGTTATTGGTCGTGTGGATATTGTGAAGAACTGTTAATTGTGAATAATTGGTGTTATATGTATTGTTGTTGGATATTCGATAATATGGAATTGTGTTGGTTATTTGGCTGCTATGGTTATTGTTTTTGTTGTTGCTATGATGTTGATTTGCTTGATTGAACCGTTGTATGACTGTTATTGGTTTATTGGATACTGTGTTGTGATTGATGTTGGACTGTGAGTAATTGATGCTGTGAAACTGTTGATGGAATGGTCTGTTGTATAACTTGAGCTAATAGGAAGTTGGATAATTATTTGACTGTTATGGATATTGTGATTGTTGTCAGTAGACAGTGTTGTAATTGGATAATTGGAATAAACTATTGACTATGGATAATTGAGAAATGGAAATTGGAAATTGAAAGTTGGGAATTGATATGAGATGATGATATAGTTGTCATGTGAAAAGTAGTGGTACGACCCGATGGTTTGAAAATTAATTTTGGGATGCTATGGTCGGTTACTTGGTTTGGTTACTTGATTTGGTTGGCATGTTGATGCCTGTGGTTAGGGTATACCAAATACCCAGTGGTTCGGATATACCGAACATCCAGTTGGCATGTTGTTGCCTGTTGTTAGGGTTTACCAAATACCCAGTGGTTCGGATATACCGAATATCCGGTTGGCATGTTGATGCCTGTGGTTGGGATATACCGAATACCCAGTGGTTTGGATATACCAAATATCCAGTTTTGGGTTGTTGAACCCGGTATGGTAGGAATAGTATGGTTCTCTTGACCTAGCATCCGGAATTAATTGATAACCTGGTACGACCCTAGCTTGTCCAGTGACAGGGGCCCGGAAGATAAAATTGGGATTAATAATAATTATTCTTTTGGTCTTGGCTCAGTTTGTTGAGATATGTTATTACTTGTCTGTGTTTACTTTTAAGTATTACGGTTGCCTACATATCACTGTTTATCTTTGGTTGGTGAGCACTTCGGACTCACCTCTCACCTACGGGCTTTCATCCCGTAGGATGAGTTATTTGTTGTACAGGTTTGGTACATTTCAGACAGGCTACAGCGTTATCCCTTGGACAGGGCTTGGATCCATAGTTTGCATCTATGTCGCATACAGTGTTTATGTGAGTTATTAAATCTTCCGTTGTGCATTGTTTATTTATTATTGGACCATTGGGCCGGTTTTGTTATTTATGATGTTTCCTATTTTGGGTTGTTGGGCCTGGGTTTCAGTTGTGTACACTGTATGCTTGGGCTTGTTTTGGTTGGGACGTCACAGTTTCGGCACGTGTTTACCGTGTACGGTAAATCCGGGTCGGGGAGTTTCATTTTGGCAGCGGAACGGGCGTTAGGTCTTGTTGGGCAGTCTTTGTGTGTTTATTGTCCTTGTTTGCATAGTTCGCTCCATTTGTTTATTATTTTATATCATTTAGTTAGTGCATTATGGATCCAGTCAAGGGACGCCAGCTGTCGCAGAACATACACATAAGAGGTAAATGATGTCATAGATAAGCGGAAATATAAATATTATTAATAGTACTGATAATTTCATTACAAAGAGAAATATTACATTGATATTTTATAAAAATAAAAACATATTTATCTTCTCGGAACGACATTGACCCGGAAGCTAGTGGGGTCATTGTTGATGTTGACCTGGATACTATCGCTCCACGAGAACCACATGCCGCCTGCGTTGTTCTGGCCGGGAAGCTCGAACCGGTTTGCTTGAGGGAACCAGAGTGGGATGAGACCGTGATCGTCTTGAGGTTGCCACTGGGTCTCTGTGAGAAGAACCATGTTCGGTTTGTATTGGTTCTTCAAGTCCCTCAGAGTACGTGAGAACTCCTGGGAACGCCTTGCGACTCCAGTAATCGGGCCTTTGGCCAAGTTACGGGCAGACGAGTGACTCTGGGCATGCTCTGGGCCATCATCGAGAGCTGGTAGTAGGTACCTTGCTCCAGGGTATGGCAAGTGGACTCCAGGTTGAACTCCTGAAGCCTTTCAGAGATGAAGAACATGATGGAGTTGGCCGATCCGTAGTAGGAGGTCCTCAGAGTGCCATGGTCCTCCAGGAAGAATGTCTCTTCCATGGGAGTGATGAAGAACCGCGATGAGTAGAGTTCGTCGACGAAGACCAGACGCGGCATCCTACCGAGCTCATTCGGTAGCTCTTCTGGACGTTCGTTGACCATACTGTAGGCCAGACGGTTTCTTTTGCCTAGGTTGGCACCTTCGACGAAGAAGACGGAAGATGGAGCAGGCATCGTGTTTGGACGAGAGGGTATTTTGTTTTTCTGAGCGTTGTGGTTTTTTTTTTTTTGAGCGTTTGTTTGCCTTAAGAAGCTTTTGATGATATACACCTCACCGCTCCGTTTCTTTTATACTCTTATGAGGAGCGTGGTTACTGTTTTTGATTTTCAAGATCTGCTTTTTAAAAATTTTTCCGTTGCTTCATTTAATGTTCGTTACTTTATACGTTTTACGGACTACCATGCCAGAGTTTTTTAGCCTTTTTCCATCTTATGATTTTCTTTCGCTCTGGCTACTTTGTCTTTTCTTTTCATGGTCTTACTATATTTTTCTGCATCTTTTATCACATGCAACCGTGACTGTTGAGGCTAGACGGATGGGACCATACCTCGAGTAGAGCGCATCTGCGACAAGTTTACTGCTGTTCGGACATCGTGGAGAGATACGAGACCTGACAGACGTTTTTGGCTCATGCGGGAATTGTGAACAAGTGGGTAACGTCTCTTTCGAGGGACACAGGATGCTCTCGTGATCGTCACCATTAGCTCCGAATGTCATGTTTCTCGGGATCGGGGATGTCTACGATCGATCTAGAGCGCCGAGCATGAAACATGTTTGGTTTTAATTTCTTTATGTTTTGATTTTGTTAAACGAGTTTTATTTTTGTTCGGTCTTAAGTAATTTATAGTGTTGCATATTGATCGTTTATCTATGGTTGTGAGCACTTCGGACTCACCCCTCACCTGTGGGCTTTCATCCCGTAGGTTGGGTTATTTGTGGTTCAGGTATGTTGCATTCCAGACAGGCTGCGGCGTTATCCCTTGGACAGGAATTGGATCCATAGTTTGCATCTTGGTCGCATATAGTGTCTTTGTGAATTATTAAGTCTTCCGCTGTGGTACTTATTGCTATTGTTGGGCCATTGGGCCGGTTATGATGTTATTGATGTTTTTATTTTGGGCTGTTGAGCCCGAGTTTCTATTGTATACACTGTATGCTGGGCTTTGTTTGGTTGGGTCGTTACAGTTCCGGCACGTGTTTACTGTGTATGGTAAATACGGGTCGGGGCGTTTTTGCTCGCGACCACCGAGGAGCAGAGCTCGACGTCACCGCGGTTCAGACGCCACCGTGACGTGCCGCCTCAAGGCAGTGCCACCGCTTCTCCCCAAAATCGCGCCTCCAGATCTCTCCTCCTCTTCTGCTTTTCGCCTTTCACGATTGAAGAATGGCGTTGACCCCGAGTGCGAAGGTAAGCAACACATCCTCTTCCTTTCCTTCTGCCCCTCTAATTCTTGTCTGATTGACTAATCATTTGGTTGTTGATTGTTCGATTCGGTGGTTTTTATGTTTATGGTTGGATAGCGTCGGCGTTGTTATTATAGGCATGGGTGTTGATTTTGTGGGTGGTTGACACCGTCGTTCGGTGGAGCTCCGGACACAAGTAGATGGCAGTGGGAACGGCTATCGTTTGGGTTGTTTTGGTGATGGCCGGTTGGTGGTGGAATTGGATGGATTTGTTGCTTTCTCATTCCTTGAGTTGGGTGGGTTGGCCTCGGCAGTTGGGTGTCACGTGGACAGCGATTCAGGGGAGGAGTTGTTATGTGTCACGAGACTTCATATTGTTTGTGCAGTACCTGGACGCAATCTATCAATAACCCAAGTGTTTCCCCACGAGGCTCGGACATAATCTGGCCGAGGTAGAATCTGATGACTGAAGATATTCATATTGCTTAATTCCTTAGCCCGATTAGCTTCCCTGGCTCGGGTTTTTGCAGATTACACAGCGAACTCGAAAATAAGTCAAGCGTGTAACGGGCTCATGTTCTCGGGACGATATTAACGGACTCATTAATGGCTCGATAAGAACGGACAAAATTAATTAGACGAGATAATAATTAGATTAATTCAATCTATTCATTTTATTAATAATTATGAATAGTTTTAGCCAAATAATAATATGGTTATATTTTTATTAACGGTTTGGATTAATTAATTATGCTTTGGATTTATATTAATTAAGGACAATCAACGTTAATCATATGTATGGAACTTGAACAAAACCGAATAACGTCTTGTTGTGAATTATAAGTGATTATATGTTGTTATAAAATATAGGAATGACGGGGTAAGATCGGGTACCGGCTTCCAAGGCATTATAAAAGTGCATGATGGTTGACTTTTACTATTTTACTTAAGGATCCTTGATTTTTTCCTTTCCTAATTACCATGATTTGCGACGATTTATTTTGGTTAAACATGATCAATTGATATTAATTGGAAGGGAGAAGTATTTTCCATGTCTCGTGCACATTTCTTTCTTTTACAATTTTTTTCCAATAAGAATGAAAAGTTGATTTGAGGTAGAATTAAAAAATAAAAGATACAAACGTGTGAGTTTAATACAAACTCAAGCTACATGACATTCTAAACTTGTTACATAGACTTATTTTTTTTTAAAAAAATAAGATTTACTTTTTTTCTTAGAAAATTTTTTTCCTTAGAGATATGGTATTATATATAAATTACTTTAAAAGCTCCTAGCATAAATTCATAGCATAAGATATATTTAAGATAATGTATTAATTTTTATAACGAAAAAGGTACCATATTAATTAGGTTCAGGTGACAAGAAAAGAAGATGAGTGTTGAACAGTTTAATTAGGAATTTCATATTTTCATACTTTGTATAGAAATACAAAAAGAAAGAAATGATATGCTATTTTATAATTTAACTCTTTTTGAGTATCAAATTGTAACTTAGCCTTAACTGGCCCACACAATCAAGCCTTGCTTAACTGGCCCACATAACCAGGTGTTATAATTTTGTTTGTCCACGTCATTAAGGTAATGTTACCCGAGATGTTCCCCTGGGTATGATAGCAATGCCCCATACCTAAGGAATTGGAGATGAAAAGATTAGCCAGGTGGCAAACAGTTACAATAAAGTAAAAATAAGGCAAGTTAGTAGCCAGCATCTAACCCTAAACCTAGAAGTGGCTGGGATTGGGTTATGGTCGTGTATATATAAACATTGGGATTGGGTTATGGTCGTGTATATATAAACATTATAAGCGGCTTTCTTATTCCCACAATCTACTCAATTCCCCAAGCGAAAACAGCGCCGCCACAAACCAAAAAGACAGCGTTTATATTTTTGACGACATCAGTTTAATTTGATGATCACTTAATACATTCAACCATGAAGAAGAAGAAGAATGTGGTACAATGGCCAGGGCTGATGAATTTGATCGGATCGCCGATTTACCAGACAACTTTTTGGTGGGTTTTATTCCTTATAAGATATTCTATGTATCCGTAAAAGATTTTATGTTTATGTATCTTTTGTCTTTTATTTATGTTCTATGTAGCAAACGATCTAACCTTGCATATCTTCGCTAATTTGTTGATCGTAGATGATAACCTCTTGATGGCTAGTTAAGTTTAAAGTGTTCGAATCCAGAATTCTATGCTTAAAATTTGAAATTTGATTGGCAAGTAATGTTTGCCTCACTTCATTCTAATATAGTTTTCCTCCCTTCCAGGAGGTTGGCATTGGCTTAGGGATTCTCTGAAGAGATGGAGATTTGGGTCCACTGGGAGGTGAACAGTGTGAGTGGCAACTTCAAGTGATGTGTGCCACTGCTGACAAGCAATTCCTTGCTCACATTGTTTTCCCTTCCCACCTACATTGTGTGCACTCTTTTCCTCCGGTTTGGGGATTCCATCGTCCTTCAGCTTGATGTGTCCATCGTGGTAGATTGAAGTATTTGAATCTCCCAAGGACATATATCCCTCTAGGTGCAGAATGCCATTGTAATGCCATTTGTAATCAATGGATACATATTCGTGTTTAGAATGCCATCACTAATCAAATTGTATGGCTTCTAATGCCATTTGTAATCAAGAATGGCTTTAACAATGCATATGCTTTCCTCCTCCTCCTCCCGGGCTCTCTTGAACTCGTCAATCGACGAATCGGAGCAGCTCGTCGTTCATGCTCACCAGCCAAACGGCTTCAGCGCGTGGGGAACTCCATCCTCTGGCGGAAAATAGGGTTTCTGGCGGAGGAGTCGATGGATTCGAGCAGGGTTCGGGACTTGGCGGCGATTTGCCTGACGGGGAACCGTTGTAGAAATGGAAGTCCTTGTTAGAAGTGATCGAGTGCGAAGAAGCGGCCGTGAGGGATGAGGAGAAGAGCCCCGCGGCTAGGGTTTGCAAAGACTAGGACTTTGTCATGGATTCTTCCAACTTATCTTCTGGGTCGTCTTGATTCATGGCGAATCAGGGAAGGGAGATGGAAATTGGGGAAATTTCTTTTGGGGGGTAAATGGTTTAAGTTAGGGTTTGGGAGGTTTAGAGAAGAAAGCCAGCGAATCGTGTTGAATTATATTGTGGAATGGTTTTTTTTTTTAACTGTGTCTGTATTTATATATATTTAGTGGAAGAATGAATAGTGCGTGAAAGTTTCAATTTTTTTTTTCTCCCTGTTTTCCTTTTTTCTCCCCTAAAAAGTTTTACCTTTTCCTACAATGGAAGAAATAGTACGGTGTTTTTTTTTTTTTTAAGGGAAAAAATTGCCATTAGTAACAAAAGATGGCTATATCGGTGTTTAGAATGCCATGAAGTGTAGAAAGTGTCATCACTATAGAATGCCATTCGTAATCAATGGTCAAGAACTGAATAGTTTAATACCAAAAAGATGTGATGTGTTTTCGAACACGATAGCAATGAGATATGGTTTTTGATTTCATGTGTTTTCTTCTTTTTACTCTTCGCCGCCCCGCCTCTTAACCTTCTCCATCCTAGACTCCCATTCTCATTTCTCCCTAGTTTTTGCCATTTTAAATCTAACATCAAAAGAGTGTTTCTCCGTCTTATATCTAATCAAGATTATACCCATGAAAACCGCAACATTCAAATCAATATTGAGTAAAGGTCCAGTACCGGTGTTTGGCTGATTTGAGTACTGCGAGGCTGGCCTCAACGCTGAGACAAGTCTAGGGAGCTGTGGTGGCCAAAACCTATACATATATGTTGTGGGCAAGATTAATGAGAAAAACAAGCAAGATTAATGAGAAAAACAAAGAAAAATATAGAAATTAGTTTTTTAATTGCGCCCTCTAGTATCTAGAATTTTGACCCATCTAGGTTACTGGTAGGGATGGCAAAAATCCCCAATGACGCGGGGATCGGTGGGGATGGGGACGGGGACGATTATTGACCCGTAGAGAAGGGGATGGGGACGATTTTCAACTCGAAACTAATTTGGGGATGGGGATGGGGATTATAGTACTCGCCTCGTAAGGACCTGCAAAAATATAAAATAACAATTTTACCCTTCTAGTTATTCCATATATAAATATATATATATTTCAAGTTTAGATTTTAGCCATTTTGTTCAAATAAAAAAAATAGTAAAAAAGTAATATAGTATAGACCATAAAGTTCACTTCAATTTACTTAATTTATTGTATTTTCCTTTGTCATGTTGGTTAGATTTGAATTTTTTTTAATTAAAATATAGTATTAGATAGTAATATATATTTTGCATTGACCCTAGCATTAAAATATGTATTTTGTAACTGCTTGGAATCAAATTTCCAAGTTTTCAAATGGTAAAAATTATAAATATTTAAATGAATAATTTGAGTCGTGGGGATCCGCGGGGATCCGTGGGGAATGCGGGGAGCGGGGATGGGGACCAAATTCCCCCCGTTGCGGGGAATGGGAATGGGGATGGGGAGACTTTTAGGTCGCAGGGATGGGGCGGGGAGTCCTCTACCCGCACAATCCCTGCCCCGCTGCCATCCCTAGTTACTGCGTAACTCCATCAACCCCGTCCAAATTATATACTAATTTAAAAAAATAATAAAAAAAAAACAATCATTCCATCCTCACCTTTCCTCCCTCTTCTTTACCTCTCCCACCGCCTCTACACCTCTTCCCCCCCTGGCAGTGGGCTGGGGGGCCAAGGTCCCCCCTGACTTATTGAAAATTTTTAACACTAGGAGTACTTTTTTAATTTCCTAATTGTATAAATAAGTATATAGTTTAATATATTATCTTCTGTACGATGAATGGCTGGCAATTTTTTTTTGTCTTTCAATGTTTAACGGACTATCATGAGTTGTGGGCCCCACAAAAATTAAAAACCCTTATTCCAATATAGAAAGCCTCTCTGTATCAAGACCATTAACCCCCTGGATGGCACCTTCTTCAGAGCCTACCTTTGACCACTGCTCCTCGACCTTTCTAAAAACAGTAGAGAAGCAGGTGGAAGCAACCCTCAAGTCTCCAAACCAAAGAAGATACGGTACCTCAATTGCAACGTTAGCGTGGGCTCTATTTCGGAGATCAAATTGTCTGAGACAGATTTTGACATCTGTCGAGTTAATAAACGAGTGCTGGCGATGCATGCAATAGTTCCAACTCTATACCGGTTTCCTTTACCAGTGTCGAGGTCCAGGAGACAAACAAGGTTGGTGAACTTCTCGGCTGGGACCGATCCTTCTGTATGGCAGAGATAGATGACCTCCTCACCGAGATGATTGCCACGGAGGGTTTTGAATGGGTGCAAGCAAGAGCACAAGAGTAAGGTGCTCCCAATTTTATCTAGTGCCCCTTCCTCCTTTTATGTTAAACTGCATTTCATGGAATGTTAGGGGCCTCTGTTCTGCCTCCAAAAAAAATGAAGTGCGCCGCTTGGTTAATCAATTTCACTGTAATATTGCCTTCTTCTGTGAGACTAAGTGCTCAAACGTAGACTTCGTTAAACTTTGGGGTCGCGGCCGTATTGATTTTGCATCTGTTGACTGTGATGGTAGAGCAAGGGTTTGATTCTTATTTGGAATTGTGATTTTTTCTAAGTCAATCAAGTTCTTTCCAGTCGAAATTGGATTATCTTGGATGGTTGTTTTGTTCACTCTAACTTCCAAGCTATTGTATGCGGTATTTATGGTCCCTCTGCAGTGGATGCTCATGTAGAGATGTTTCAGGAGCTTATTTCTCTCAAGCAAGACCTTCATGCCCCCTGGCTAGCTCTCAGGGATTTTAACGAGGTCCTGAATTCGGCTGACAGAAAGAGCGGTAATTTCTCTAAAGGAGGGTCAGCTGCATTTATGGAATTTTTGCAGAGATTGTCTCTTATCGAATTTGCCCTGGAAGACAGATTGTTCATTTGGAGTAATTCCATTGCAGCAAGCCGAATCGATTGTGTATTCGTTGAAGGAGACTGGCATCTCATGTTCCCCCATCTGCGAATCATGTCTGGTAGTAAGATGGGTTCCGATCATTGCCCTCTCATGTTGTATCAGAATCTTGCAGATTGGGGAAGATGACCATTCCCATTTATATCAGCTTGGTGAGGGCATCCGAATTTCACAGAGGATCTTCAGAGCATGTGGAGTGAACCTAAAGCTACCTTCCCGGGACGCTCTCACTTTCTTAGAAGACTAAGTCCAAAGAGGAAGCTCCCTGTTCGTTGGAACCGCGAAGTTTTTGGTAACGTCAATTGCCGGATTTCTGACTTACAGGTGCGGGTGGATGATTTGGATAAGATAATAAAGGTTAGAGCCCTAACAGCCGCAGAGAATCAGGAAGTTGTTGACGATAAAATTGAGTTGTCTATCAAAAACAAACAACTCGAGGCTATGTGGAGGCAGAAGGCACGTATTAGATGGTGTAAACTTGGTGACAAAAATACCAGGTTCTTTCACATATCAGCTTGTGTGCGGGGTAAGAGGAATCGTTTTGATTTTATTAGAAGTGATGATCAGCTGATCTATGATTCCCCTTCGATAAAGGCTGCTGCAAAGGAATACTTCACAATGCTATACACCCCCGCCGAAAAGACCCGCCCCTCCATTGGGATTCTCTCATTCAAAAAGCTCAGTGTATTGGATGCATATTGTTTGGAGCAACCATTTTATATGGAGGAGTTAAAGGCGGGAGTTTGGGCCTGTGATAGCTCCAAAACGCCGGGGCCGGACGACTTCAATTTTGGATTCTACAAGAAGTGTTGGCTGCAGGTTAAAGAAGATTGTTTGATATAGCCACTTAGTTTTACGAAAAGGCCAAACTTCTCAAAGGAGCTAATACGACCTACATTATACTCATCCCCAAGAGGTGCGGGGCTGACAATTTGGATGAATTTAGGCCTATTACCCTTGTTAATGGCCTCTACAAGATCATATCGAAATTTTGGGCCTTGAGATTGAAGAAAGTCATGCCTAGTCTTATTGGACCGCAGCAATCCAGTTTCATAGAAGGAAGAAACATCCTTGACGGGACCTTCCTTGCTAACGAAATAGTCCATAGTCTGAAGAAAAATAAGTCCAAGGCTGTGATTTGGTAATTGAACTTCAAAAAGGCATATGACTCTGTGGACTGGTCTTATCTACTGGAGGTAATGTCAGTTATGGGCTTTGGGCTAAGTGGAGGGCTTGGATCTATGAATCCCTCTCATCTTCATCTCTTGCCGTTTTAGTTAACGGATCACCAGGTGATGACTTCAGGCCAGGTCGAGGACTTAAATAGGGGGACCCATTGTCTCCATTCCTATTTAATATCGCCACTGAAGGGTAGCCTTCTATACAACAAAGGGCGCAACATCTCAACCTTATCAAGCCAATCACAATCCATGACACATCCGCGTCTATTCTTCAGTATGCAGACGATACGATTTTTTTTTCGTCTGCAGATGACCAAGTCCTTCTCAATCTTAAGCATTGTCTTAGGATTTTTGAAGCCCTATCTAGATTGAGCATAAATTTCCATAAAAGCTATGTTCTTGGACTAAATTTGAGACAGTCTAAATCAACTCATCTAGTCAATATGCTCCATTGTAAACACGAAAATTTCCTTTTCAAGTACTTAGGGTTACCCCTTGGTGCTAATATGAAGTGAATTAAGAGGTGGCACCTGGTTCTTGTCAAATTTAGCTCTCGTTTGGCATCTTGGAAAGGAAGACATCTCTCTATTGGCGGTCGTGTTACCATGATCAAAGCAGTACTCAGCGGTCTTCCACTCTATTACATGTCGATGTTCTTACTCCCTGTGGCTGCGGCCAACCGTTTAATTTTTATCAAAAGAAACTTCTTCTGGAACAGATTAAATGAATTCCAAAAATTCTGTCTTGTTGCTTGGAGAAAAATCACTTTGCCCATGGATTATAGAGGTATGGGTATTATTGATTTAGTAGTAATGAATCAATGTTTGTTGTTCAAATGGGTATGGAATTATACATAGGGCGGGGAGAAAGTTTGGAAAACGCTGGTGAAGAATAAATGTGCATGTCATATTTCTTCTTTGACGCCCCAATTCGACTTCTCAAAGGCCTCTCTACAATGGAGAGATCCGTGCTTATCTGGGTCTGCTAGTAGCCAGACGGAGGTGGATCTATTTGAAGGTTCCAAGATTTGTATTGGAGATGGGAACCGTGCTCTTTTTTGGTTAGACAATTGGTCGGAACATGGTATTCTCACAACCTTGTTCCCACGGCTTTTCTCGGTTTCCCTCTGCAAGTTTTCTACTATTGCACAAGGCTTGAGGCTAGAGAACAACCAGCCTTACTAGAAGTCTATGTGGTGAAGATCATTATGGCAATGAGAACTCTCAGATGTGGAGTCTTTATGTAACGGCCCGGGTAAAATTTATGATTTTACCGGGACTGAAAAAATGCTTTGTACAGTAATTTACCTTATGAAAGTAATCTTGGGTAATTATTTCAGGCTAAATTATGCATTGGATTCTGAAACCGACCCTTACCCCACATTCCCGATTTTTTTTCGGATTTTTCGGACCAGAGTTGGTATTTTTTGGGTCCAAGAATCTTAAGAAAAGCCAGGTTTATCCTCGAGTTAATGGACCACAAATAAAGATAAGTGGGTATATTGGATATTTTCTGGTCCAGGCGGGTCACACTTCACATGCTGCATAGTAACTGCATAATTGAGGAGCTCAATTATCAGCTGCCTTCTCCTATTTTGCTTGTGAACTGCTTGAGTAACCTGTGATATACTCATGACTTTTGCCTGCCTATTTAACTTGTACCTTCATCTGCTTCCATGCACACACCCATCTTATCTCTTCCTTCCCTGCGAAAACCGTTTCCTTCAAAACTTCACCTGCAACCTGAAATTCATTCACAAACAAGAAAGAAAAAAAAAAAAACAAAACAAACACCCAACACCTCACATGCCACGTCACCCTCTCCTCTTCTTTTTCTTTTTTTTTTTCCCTTTTTCTTCCTTCTTCCCCGCTGTCGTGAACCCGCAGCACCACCGGCCAAACCACCAGTCGCCACCACCCTTATCAACGTGCTCCCCATACCATCGCCGACTAGACATAGTCGTCGCCGCCCAAACCCGCTGCCTGACGCGCCACCTACTGCCAGGAACCCGACGGTCACCTTCCTCTTGACCCGTCATCGCAGCGCCTTCCCTCGCCGTCGACCGCCTACAGCCGCGTTCAGCAGTCAAGCGTAGTCCGCCGCCGTCGCCTGCTCGTTCTCGACGCCTCGCCTCCGTCCGTCGCTTGCGCCGCCGCCGCAGCAGGTGAGCTGCAGATCCGGGGTTGTTGATGACCCGGATGTGTGGTATGGGTCGCGGGTTGACCCGTTTGGCGTATGGGTTGGGTTTTGGGTCTGCTGGGCTTGGCGTTTGGGTCGGGCCATGGGCTGAGCGTTGGGCCTGCTGCGCGGGCCTGATCTTGGGCTCCTGCTTGGGGTTTGAGATGGGCTTGTGTAGTGGGTTGGGCCAGCACTATTTGGGCCCAGCCCGATTTAAAAAAAAAGAAATAAAATCTGGAAAAAAGGAAAATATAATTCTGGAAAAACATGGAAAATAAAAATAATTGGTAGAAATAATATTTTGGGAAATAAAATGGGGGGGAAAAAAGATTTATATTTTATGGAAATAATATTTTGAAAGTACATATGAATAATTTTGGAAAGGGTATTATCAAGGTAATAAAATACCGGAATAATAACCGGGTACAAATATAGTATGGTATTTTGACACATGAATAATAAATGGTGAAAGATGATGATAACGGGGTTTCACCGGGACGTAGACAAACCAGTTTAGGTTTTATTTTTACGGTATAGCATCATTTGCATTTATGTGCATCTTATGTGAGTATATGCTATTGTTTGCTATTTAGGAGCTGATAACGAACAGTATCCCGAGGAACCGGACCCGGGACAATTTGAGGACTTTCAGGAGTAGGGAAATCGGCTAAGGTGAGGATGGATATTCTTAGATGTATTGCACATGATACTGTGTTTGTTTTTCTGTGATTATTTTGCCTGATTGAACTGCTGAGCCAATTGAGTCTGATTGTGGTATTATTGCTATGGTTGTTGATTTGTTGATTGTGGATATACCGATATGATGAGAAAATTGGAAAATTGGAAGTTGTGTTGACGACTGTATTGTCACTAGGAAAGTGGAGGTACGACTAGATGGTTAGAGACTGTTTTGTGGTGGCTATGATCTGGGTTACTTGTGATAAGCATGTTTATGCTTGGGATGTCTATCCCGTGATTATATTTTTGGGATGTCTATCCCTGGGATCTATATTTTTGGGATGTCGATCCCTGGGTTCTCTTGGATTGATCTAGCACCCGAAACATGTTAATAACCAGGTACGACCCTAGCTTGTCCAGTGACAGGGCCCCGAAATATAAAATTGGTAATAATAAATATTCTTTTGGTCTTGGCTCAGTTATTTTCTGGTTGCCTCTCTGTTATATCTTTTGCTGGAATTTTACTTCGAAAGTATTGTGTTTGCCTGCATTGAGCACTTCGGACTCACCCCTCGCCTGCGGGGTTTCATCCCGTAGGATGAGTTGCTCGTAGTACAGGTACGTGGTTCGGCCAGTTGCTGTTTCTACTCCACCAGACTCCGGATCCATACCTCCGCTGCATCTCATTCTAAGTCTTCCGCTGCTTTTTTTCTATTGTGCTATTGCTGTTGGGGATATTTTCTGCTGCTGATGTTGCTGTAATATGTTTGTTGTTGTATCCTATGTCCTCTGCTGTTGGTTAGATTGGAGTGTAATGACTGTAATGATGGTCCCCGAGATCGGGTGACAGATGTTGTATTTGGGATTGCTTGTACTGTATTTTATATAGCTTGTATTGTCTGCTACTGTATTAAGAACAGTTCTGGCACGTGTTTAGCTGGTTGCTTCATTTTACATAGTCGGATCTCAGCTTTTGACACTCTCCCTCCTTTGCAAGATAGAAGGTTTTGGTCACACACCACTGACGGGTCATATTCTGTGAAAAGCGGTAGGTCTTTTACTTATAGCAGGATTGGAGAACGATGTATTCTTCCACGACCATGGTTGGGTCTCTTCCCTTTTAAGATCGGGTGCTGGGCTTGGTTAGCTCTTCATCACGGCATTTCTACCAACGATGAGCTCTGCTGTCGCAGTATCTTACCACAATCAGACTCTATCTTTCCCTTGTGTCGCCTTCATCCCGAGTCCAGAGTCCATCTTCAGGTGTCCTGCCCATATTCTTGGCGCGTTCGGGCCAAAATTTGCAGATGGTGGGGGCTATCTTGGTGCAGTCCTGCAACTCTTCATGAGGTATTAGTACAGTGGACTTTTTTATCTCCTCTTCCTGGCAGCAGATCAATTTGGGTATCAATTGGGTTTTCAATATTATGGGGGATATGGCTTGAAAGAAACAAAAGAATTTTTCAGAACAAAGAAACTGATTGTGACAGACTAGTGGATATCATCATCATACATGCCACAACCTGGACCAAAACTCAACATCCCAAGTTTCCATTTAGTGGTTCCTTTGTGCTATCAAATGCGGAGGCTTTGAAGAGCTGGAACGGAGTTCGCAGAACTTTTCCTTCATTAGGCCTGTAATTGACTACAAGCTAGTTCCTGTGTTATTACCTGTGTAAGCGTCTCTCCTGGCGAAATGTGTGACTCTGAGTTTCTTATACTCTCTTTGTACTATACCTTTTGTTCATAAATAAAAGAGTATCATTAGCATCAAAAAAAAAGAGAGAGGTGAAAGACGGTGAAAAAACCCTATAAATATATCACTCTTTTTCTTTTCTATTGCAAGACAGAGGATTACGAATACACCTAATTGAATTACAGAGTTTTGGCTTCTTGCCGCACGTTTCTCCAATTTAAGTTGAACTCCAATTCAATTATCCAAGGCTGTTATATCAAGAAAAGAAAAGGTAAGAATTCTTTTTTATTTTACTATTAACTCTAAGCGGGTCAAGTTTCATCAGAGCCATGATTTAGGAATTGGCGTGTTGGCAAAAAAGTAACAATACATTATTCTATTTGATGCTTGCTATGGAGCTTAGTGGCGTCTTTTTTTTTTCCTGTATATATACTTCAAGTCTTCAACTCCTATTGCTTGTACAGGTCTTCACAGTTCACAGCTTGAACAAAATTTCACAATTAGCATTATAAAAAACTCTAAGCGAATTATTATCATTCGATTTTTATGTTTAAAAAAATTATTAGTGATGACTTGTCGATGTTGCGCATAGAAAGCATTGGGTTATTCTTGCCATAGTTTACTCTGTCTACATATTTCTTCATTTGTATATTTAAATTCAGCCAATAAATAAACATCTTCGTTAGCATCAAAAAAAATTATTATCATATTATTTACTTATTTATTTGAGTAAAATTAAATTAATAGACTAATTATTTGATTTCAGGTTTTATATTTACACATGGGCAAATTTAAGAGAATTGATTCATTCTTTGAAAGAAAAACAAATCAACAACAAGAGGAAGACGTACAATCTCCAATGCCAATGCTAAATTTTCAAGGTACACAAGTTTTAGCTTCTTCTAACAACAATAATACAGAAGCTTCTCATCAACTTGTGGATAATGAACAATTTTCTACTCCTATTATTGAAATTTTGGAGCTTGAGCGTCCTTTGAAAGTTCCAAGAGTTGAAAAATTTGATATTACTGACTTACAACGTGATCTTAGATCACGTCCTCCATTCTGCGAGTACCCAATTGACCAACAAGATGAAATTCGTCGTGCATATATTAAAGCTAGTCTATATCGTATTATGCGTAAAGAACCTCAGTTTTCCGGGTCAGAAAAACATCCTCGTCATTTTTGTGCTTCTTAGTTTGATTTGTTTCCATCATGGCTAGAATATTCTCTAGAAAAAGATGCTGCTTTTTGTCTACCTTGTTATCTTTTCACTAAACCAAGTGGAAAGAAAGGTTCAGATACTTTTGTTGGGGGGGGACTTAGAAGTTGGAAGAAAGTGAATGAAAAAAATTGTGCTTTTTTAAAGCATGATGGCAAGGATCCTAATTCAGTTCATAAAATGGCTGAGCAAGCAAGCAATGATTTGATGAATAAGGCTCAATACATTGGACGTCTTCTTGAAAAGCAAACTAGTGAACAAATTGAAATCAATCGACTAAGGCTTCAAGTTTCAATTGATGTAATTCGTTGGCTTACATTTCAAGCTTGCGCTTTCAGGGGACATGATGAAAGTTTTGGTTCTCTTAATCGTGGAAATTTTCTTGAACTGATCAAATTATAGGCTTCTTATAATGAAAGAGTTTCTAAAGTTGTTCAAGACAATGCTCCTGGCTTCTCTTCTTCTACTTCATCAACAACGCAAAAAGAAATTCTTTCAATCATGTCCAACAAAGTGAGAGGAGAGATACGTGAAGAAATAGGTGATGCAAAATTTTGTATCATTATTGATGAAGCTCGGGATGAATCAAAGAAAGAGCAAATGGCTATTGGTTTAAGGTTTGTAGAAAAAGGATGTTATATACATGAGAGATTTTTTAGTATTGCTCACGTTCAGGATACAAAAGCTTCGACCTTGAAGGATGCAATGCTTTTTATCCTCTCTCAACCTGGTCTGCCTACTCATAATATTCGGGGACAAGGATATGACAGAGCCAGTAATATCAGAGGTGAATGGAAGCTTTAATCCTTGCTGAATGCCCACATGCTTATTACATTCATTGTTTAGCTCATCGACTTCAGCTTGCTTTGGTTGCAGCATCTAGAAAAGTATCTTCTGTTCATCAATTCTTTTCCAATTTGATTTTTATTGTCAATATTGCTACTGCGTCTCCAAAGCGCATTGATGAGTTAGAAGAAGCCCATTCTGCTATAGTAGGAGAAAAAATTTCGACCAATAAACTTAAGTCAGGGAGAGGACTCGATCAAATTGGTACATTGAAACGTGCTGGAGATACTCGTTGGTGCTCACATCTAGAATCTGTTTCTAGTATACTAAATATGTTTGGTGCTACTTATTTAGTTCTTACTAAATATGCTAGTGAAGGGGGCTCATATTCTCAACGTGGTGATGCCGAATCTGCTTTAAATCAATTGGTGTTCTTTGAGTTTGTTTTTATTTTACATTTGATGAAGGAACTCTTGGAGATCGCTATTCTTGTTTTCCAAGCCTTGCAACAAAAGTCTCAAGATATTTTAAATGCAATGCATATAGTTTCAAGCACATAAGAACTAATTAAGAGTTTCAGGGATTTAGGATGGGATTCTTTTCTTTCAACAGTCAAATCATTCTGTGAGGATCATGATATTTCTCTTCCAGATTTCAATGCTCGTTATATTTCATGGAGTGATCGATCCCGAAATCAACAAGATGTGATAAGTATGCAACATTATTATCGTGTTGATGTGTTTACTGTAGTAATTGATTATCAGCTGCAAGAATTGGATAGTAGATTTAACGAGCATGCAGTAGAGTTACTAACTCTTAGTTGTGCTCTTGATCCTAGAGGAAAGTTTCAGGGATTTAATGTTTATAAAATTTGTCTACTTGCTGAAAAGTTTTATTCAGAAGATTTCAGTGCCCAAGAATTATTGCGTTTAAGAATGCAACTCCAACATTTCGAGCATGATGTTCTGAATCTTCCCGAGTTGGGAGGTTTATCAGGTGTTCATGAACTATGTCAATGGCTAGTCAAAACACGAAAAGCAGAGATATATTCACTGATCGACCGATTGATTAGACTGGTGCTGATTCTTTCAGTATCAACAGCAACTACAGAGCGAGCATTTTCTATGACAAAGATTATCAAGACAAGACTTCGAAATAAGATGAAAATCAATTTTTGAATGATTGCTTAATCATTTGTATTGAGAAGGAAATAGCAAAGAAATTCACTATAGATTCAATTATA
The DNA here is from genome assembly GCA_028386065.3 of Turnera subulata. NCBI lineage: Eukaryota > Viridiplantae > Streptophyta > Magnoliopsida > Malpighiales > Passifloraceae > Turnera > Turnera subulata. The sequence continues at coordinate 13,821 of JAKUCV010002536.1, read as the reverse complement.
GATGAGTTTGCCTTAAAGCCACGTCGATCTCAACTTAGTTAAAAGAAATAAATAGTTCTTTTGACATTATTTGATATCAATTTTTCAAGTTTTTAATGTTTAGTTTTTGGATATCATTATTTATAAATAAATTTATTCCATACTTTGTAAGTACCGATTTGTAATTTGCATTAACCCGCTCTATACACTTTTAAGTTGTCTGTTTATTTGTAAGAGAAATGCATGTAACATACGCTTTTCCGACACATCCTTAAACATGAAGCCACACCATTTCATTACCACAAGAGTTAGTTTAGTTGGTTAGATTCAACAATTACTTATATTGGTTGGAAGTTTTAGTCTCATCATTGGTACGTTTCTCTTTAGAAGTACTTTGTCAATGCCACTGTTATCAAACCCCGAACCACCGGTTGAATTCCGTCAACCGTGACCCGGTTAGTTTTTCGGGTCAATAATTCTTCTGTAAATTTATGCCTAAACTCGACTTTGATCACCTTCTACTCGGAAAACTGCGATCCGATGGCCCAATTGGGTCAACCTCCGGTTCGATTTTAGCAACCTTTGTAAAAATACTTCCTAAGTGCTCCCCAACCCTAATACTAGTCCATTCCTCAAAACTTCTTCTCAACAAATAAAAATACAAAAAAAAAATTCAAATAAGGCAAGAAACTAGGGTAGGCCCAACCCTAAACCTAGCCACTGGATCCAACTACAGCCTCTTTCTGTATATTCAAGGAAGATGAAAGGAGAAGAAGATGGTAGTGATAGCTAGGGCTGATAAGTTTGAATCACTTATCGGATCGTCGATTTACCAGAAATCTTTTGGTACGTTCCAATATCTTGAGATCTCGTTGACCGTTTATGTTTTTCCTAGTTTTAAACGATAGATGTATGTGATTACCTCTCATTTCAAATTTTTACAGTGATTTCTTCAAATTTTCAACATCCATAAGTTGTAGATCTGGACTATATATTTGTGATGGAATCGGATAGTACTTGCGACCTTTTCAATTATGCATGTCTTGTTTAAAAGCTCTGAAAAAAATTATTGTTTTCATAATTTTTAGTCTCAACGGAAACCCAATCTTTGATCACAGTAACGCATTAAATAAACTGTATCCCTGTATAATATAGGAAATGTAGTTTCTACTGTTCCAAAAGTATAATTTAAACTTTATTTTCCATTAACACTTAAACAAATCTAGCTAACTTGCATTTAATAGAGTTACCTTCTGCTCGTAATGAAAAAATCATTTTTATTAACAATGTTTTAGTTTACTTGCATTCTATTTTACTGATGATTATGGGATTATTACCATGGGCAGGGCTGGATTTTGGAGACGGGGAATGAGAGAGTTTACCATGCTGGAGATGTTGAAATGCTTGAATCTCCATCATTCATACCCGGACATCATCCTAAGTACTTTAACATGCGGAAAAGTTTTTGGTTGGGATACTTGTCCAATGTGAACTTATCTCTCTCGTTCCATATTGGATTTGGCCAACCTGAGACTTGGTCGTTGTGGTATATGTCTCTTCAGTTGGATCAACCAAGAAACCAACTTTAGATTCTGCTACTCATTGGTATGACATGCCTTTGTAGTACTCGTTGGCATGTATCATGCCTTGTAGTATTGTCTATGCCCTCCGAGTCAGCTCAAGATTTTGTAGTTTTCTTCTGTGGGATGTGTCCCTACCCTTAACAAATAGAATGCCATCAGGAATCATGAAGTCGTTGATGACAAGTTGTATATTTCAGTACCAATGTAAAATGCCATCAGCAATTATTGAGTATGCATATTTTCATTCTTCCTTTTGATTTTACATTTCTTCTTCGGTATTATGAGGAACAGAATTACATCAGAATATCGCCATGACGCTAGTGCCTCAGGCATGCGGTAGGAGGGAGTTGCTTCATTCAAAAAAATTTCTGGTGGGTTTGCTCCAATGTTGTGATTTGACATTAAGCATGTTTGGAGAGTCTCCTTGAAGAAAGACTAGGATGGGTTGGAAATTGGAAAAAATAAAGAAGAGAACAACTTAACCCATGAAAGACTAGGATGCGTTAGAAATTGAAGCAAATATAGAAGAGAACATGCAACTTAACCCACCCACGACAGTTGGTGAATGGTAGGATGGTGTCAACATCTTATAGATACACATATACTACCATATTGTACTCATATGGAAAGCAATGAATTATTAGAGGAAAGTGGTTCAAAAAATTTGTGGGTTCACATGCATGTTTGTTGTTTTTTTATACTAGTTAATGAGGGTGTGGGACTCGAAGACGTCATATGTTTTTTCAATGAACTGCAAACCCATTAGTGTTGTCTTTGTGGCTTTATTTTCACTAATCTGAAATCTACAGTGTGACAAAAATTGAGAGAATAAGTGTCGGAAAAAAATGTGAAAATTAATTTAGGAATTATGAAACTAATTTGACATGTTTTTACAGTTGTAAAATTATCAATTCAGAAATTATTTTATTAAAATGAATATGATAAAAATAAAGAAAAAATAAATATTAATAGACAAATTATGGACAGGTGTCACCCTGAGGTAGTTTTTTTTTATAGAACATGATATTTAATAATAAGTAAAATGTAGCTTTTCTTACAAAGCTTGCTTGAGGGCTCATTACTAGATCTGATGCCTTGTGGGTAAAATTATTGCGGGCAAAGTATTTAACTGCTGATAGGTTAATTTCGCAGGTTCGAAAACGGGCCAATGCATCACATGTTTGGCGGGGTTTTGGGCGGTATTGGATGAATTTTTGGAGATGGTACCAGTGTTGATTTTTGGCGAGACCCATGGATGCGTGGGTTGGGCCCTCTGGATGGCGTGCCTGGTGTGGTGATCCCGGCTGCATTGCAGGGTGCAGTTCTTGCTGACATGGTTGTGCCTAATCGTGGTTGGAATTGGGACGTATTGCGAGCTATTCTTCCTATCTCGGTGCTTTCTTTTTTTGAGGGATTTAATCCGTTTCTCCAACCAAAGGATGGGGATTCCGTTATATGGAAGGGATCGGCTTCGGGCGAATGCACAGTGAGGTCTGTGTATAATATGCTATCCCTAGTTTGACATGGTATTAATCTAGGGGGACTTTGGCGGATTATTTGGAGGTGGCAGGGATTGCGTAGAGCTCGAGCCTTTCTTTGGCAACTTGGCCATGATGCTTTAATGGCAAATCTGGAGCGCCAGAGGCGGCACCTGGGCTCGGATCCATCATGTGGTCGTTGTCTTTTGATGCGTGAATCCGCTCTACATGCATTGAGAGACTGTCCGGTAGTGAAGGTTGTGTGGCAAGCACTCTTACAAGGTACCTCTCCGGATCAATTTTTTAATTTGGATTTACATACATGTCTGCTGCGGGGGTTGCAGGGTCATTTTCTGCTATCCGACACGCTACCGTCGGGACTCTTATTTGGTATGGCCGTGTGGCTCATCTGGAAGTGGCAGAATGAGGATGTGTCGTCCTATGCCTATGGTCATTTATATCCTCCAATATGTCCGGATGTTTGTCATTAACTCCCATCCTTCTTGCGTTACAGCTACTGATCCCCCGGATTTGGCTTTGCCGATTGTCTGGACCCACCCCCGGAGGGCTCTTTGAAAATCAATGTTGACGCAACAGTTAGTGCAGATGGGAAGCCTACTGCTATTGGTGGGTTGCACGTGGCCGTTCAGGGGCTTGGGTACACAGGTTTTCTCATCGTCTTGCCCCTGTGGTGTTGTCTTAACAGAATTACATGCTATCCATGATGGTCTTCTACTTGCTATTGGATTGGGAGCTTCGCATGTTATCATTGAGTCTGACCATAAGGAGTTAATTGACGTGCTGAATGGTTTGGTGACCAGCCAGTTGGAACCACTGCCAGTGATGCTGGATGTCCGCGCTCTTGCTCTTTCCTTGGTTCATTGTTCTTTTTGTTATGTTTTTAGAGAATGTAATTTAGTTGCTGACTTTATTGCTCATTCTGGACTACATGGCCCTTATGGGTATGTGTATTTGGATAATTTCCCACCTGATTGCTCCCGCTTGTTGCAGGATGATACTATGTCCTCAACACGGGGTGTCCCTTAGTTGAATTACAATGATTGCTCGTCTTTTCACCAAAAAAAATTATGTTTAGAGTAAAAAACACACTCCAAGGTAGTTTTTTTTTTTTGATAGAACATGATATTTATTAATAAGTAAGATGTAAATATGTATAGAGTAAAAAAAACACTCCAAACAAACATGACTAAGCCAGCTCAGTCAGAAAGGAAAGCACACTTGATGGACTCCTAAAGTAGTTAGGCCTCTTCCGGTAGTTGGTTTACTAGTTTTTCCTTGTTACCCATCTATTATCTAGAATTTTGACCCATCAAAACCAAATTCGACCTGTGTGATCCACCTAATCGGTGAATCTCCCAAAGATTGAAAAAGTCTAAATCTCACCTTTGGTTCGTTTCTCTTAAGCAGAAGTAATCTCTAAGCCTAAGCCTATTAGTTATAAGCGGCATTCTCAGTTTGACAGTCAACTCTTTCTTCCAAACCCCTGAAAGAACCACCGCCAAGGACCAGAATAAAACACCCCTTAACCAAAACTTACTTACCAATCTTACGATTTCTTATGTATATTTTAGGAAGGAAGAAGAAATGAGAAGGGGATGGTAGTGATGGCTACTGGCTGATAAGTTTGAATCAGTTATCGGATTGTCGATTTACCAGAAATCTTATGGTAGGTTCCCATCTCGTGAGGATCTCATTGGCTGATTATATTTTTCCTTGTTCTAAACGATAGATGTGTGTGATTACCTTTCATTTCAAGGTTTTATAGCTAACTTCTTATGAATCTTTCAATTTTCAGACATAGATCTGGACTAATTATGAAGGAATTCTACAGCTAACTCTATATGGCTTCTTTTAATTTTAAACATAGATCTAGACTAATTATGAAGAAATCTGATGGTACATGCAACCTTTTTTATTTTTTTGATGCTAAACCTTTTTTATTATGTTTAGAAGATCTGAAAAGAATATTGTTTTCAATTTATCAAATGCTCTTAAATCTTGTTTCCATTCTCTGTCTAAAACCAGCCTTAGATCATAGGAATGCATTAACTTCCAAATATGGGAAATGTAGTTTTTACTGTTCCAAATGTATGACATAAACTTGGTTTCCATTAACAATTGAAAGGATTAAAGCTAACTTGCATTTAATTTGTTTGATGATTTTGGGATCTATACAGAGTTATTTTCTGCTTGTGATGAAACAATCCATTTTTTTAATATCAATTTTTAAGTTCAACTTGCATTCTATTTTACTGATGACTGTGGGATCTATAACCATGGCAGGGCATGATTTTGGAGATGGGAAATGAAAGAGTTTACAATGGTGGAGATGTTGAAATGCTTGAATCTCCACCATTCGTCATCCCAAGTGCTTTAACATGCAAAAAAATAAAGTGATTGGGATACTTGTCCAAGATGAGCTTATGTCCATATTAGATTTGGCCAACTTAGGACTTGGTTCCTGTGGTGTATGTCTCTTCGGTTTGATCTCTGAGAACAACTTGACATGCCTTTGTAATTGCTAGCTAAAGGAATAACAAGGAGATGATTTTGAACGTATTTTGTCAGGCACACCAATTGTGTTGCCTACGTACTGTTTATATACAGAATAGAATAGATACATGATACAAATCCTTCATGCATGCAAATACATCAGAGTGAGTAGATACATATCCTAAGTGCATCTAAATACATCATGATCAGTCTGTTAAGCACTGTCGTGTACTAACAGAACTATGACACAGATTACTATGTTTGAGTATACTACTTGCTGACACACCCCCGCAAACGGAATCGGGGGAACAGAGGTTCAGTTTGGCTCGTAATGCTGCAAAACGTTTGGAAGCCAGCGGCTTCGTTAGGATGTCTGCGAGTTGATCGTCTGAGCTCACATATTTGACATTAAGTTTCTTGTGTGCAACTTGATCTCGCACAAAGTGATAATCGAGGGAGACATGTTTGGTTCTTGAGTGTTGTATGGGATTGTGGCTCAGGTACGTGGCACCAATGTTGTCGCACCATAGAGTCGGTACCCGGCAGGGAATTCCCAATTCACGCAGCAAGGACTGTAACCAAAGTATTTCTGCACTGCCATCGGCGATGGCCTTGTATTCCGCTTCAGTGGAAGAGCGCGCCACTGTCCGCTGCTTCTTAGAGGACCAGGACACCAAGTTGCGCCCTAGATACACCAAATACCCAGATGTGGATTTCCGATCATCTAAGTTTCCTCCCCAATCGGCATCAGTATAAACATGAAGATCAGTAGTAGAGCTGCGTCGGAATAACAGACCATGTGTGCTAGTATGCTTCAGGTACCGAAGGATGCGTTTCACGGCAGTGAAGTGATCTTCAGTGGGAGCTTGCATATATTGACTCACTTTACCCACGGCATAAACAATATCGGGTCTGGTGATAGATAGATATTGAAGAGAGCCTACAAGCTGACGATAATGAGTAGGATCATTATAGAGTGTCCCTCCTGCTTGCTGCAATTTGTGGGAGGTAGAGGCAGGTGTCTGTAGAGCCTTACAATCGTTCATGCCTGCTTTGTGCAGCAGCTCTTGTATATATTTGGTCTGAGTTAGTGTCACTCCTCCCTCATGGTACGTAGCTTGAATGCCCAGGAAGTAATGCAAGTGGCCTAGGTTGCGAATAGAGAATTCATTGCCCAGCTGCACCAGTAACTTATTGACAAAACAAGTATCATTACCTGTCAACAGAATATCATCAACATAAATTAGGGCATAGATAACAATGGTTCCTTGCCGGTAAATCATGAGGGAGGTATCTGCCCGTGATATAACAAACCCAAGGCCTTGTAGAAAGTCACTGAGGCGCCGATACCATGCGCGCGGGGCCTGTTTCAGCCCATATAAGGATTTATTGAGTCGGCAGACGTAGTGAGGATGATCTTTGGAGACAAACCCTGGTGGTTGCTGCATATAAACCTCCTCCGTGAGGTGCCCATGGAGAAATGCATTGCTTACATCAAGCTGGTGGACAGGCCAGTTTAGGGATAAAGCACGAGCAAGGACTACCCGGATGGTGGTTGGCTTGATTACGGGACTAAACACCTCCTTGTAGTCGATTCCCTCACGTTGGTGGAATCCTTTGGCCACCAATCTAGCTTTATAACGTTCCACACTCCCATCAGCCTTCTTTTTAATTCTGTATACCCATTTGTTGCCTACTAAATTCATGTGCTCAGAATATGGAACAAGTGTCCAGGTGTTATTCCGGACCAACGCATTTACTTCATCATGCATGGCATCTTGCCATGCTTTATACTTTACTGCCTCAGTATAGGACACCGGCTCAGTTGTTGGTGTTTCTTGTTTTTGGATAACATAATTAGAAGGGGAGTACTTGGTTGGTGGTTTGATATGTGTACGTAAGGTCTTGCGAGGTGGTGGTGGTGGTGTGGAAGGTGGAGAAGAACGAGGTGTTGGATCAGGCCGTGTGGGTGTAGAGGTGGGAGTGGATTCAGAATTTGAAAAAGTCAAGTGTCGACGACAGTGGGAAACACTTCAACAGAAAGGGAAGAGTTGAGGCAACTCAGGATCGCTTGGTCCTGCTGAACCCATTGGTCATACTCTGGATTGGAAGCAGTGGTTCCATTGGCGTGGAGAATATGAGCAGGGGGACAAGGAAAGGTTCCCTTCACATGTCCAAGGACACCCTGCCCAGCAAGAAAGGGTTCCATCTGCGCTCTCCAAAACACATAGTTAGTATGAGACAATTGTATTGAAACAGCATGATGAGAATTACTCAGACTTTGGATTGGTGCCATAACAGGTTTAGTGGCGGCAGCAGATGAGTTTTTGACGCCGGAGGCGGAACCTTCTGTTTCAGGATGTTTAGGGCTATCAACAGTTGACATGGTGTGGAAAAAAAAAAGAAAAAAAAAAGGGATTAGTGTGCGGTTAAGCCTAGGGCTCCGCTACCATAAAGGAATAACAAGGAGATGATTTTGAACGTATTTTGTCAGGCACACCAATTGTGTTGCCTACGTACTGTTTATATACAGAATAGAATAGATACATGATACAAATCCTTCATGCATGCAAATACATCAGAGTGAGTAGATACATATCCTAAGTGCATCTAAATACATCATGATCAGTCTGTTAAGCACTGTCGTGTACTAACACAACTATGACACAGATTACTGTGTTTGAGTATACTACTTGCTGACACTAGCAAACAATTCCATGGCTAAAAATATTCTTCAATGTTTTTTTAATTGTAAGTCTTGCTATTTTCATATTGTTCATTATATATACATTAGCTAGGGATTTTAATTACTTATATTTGTTGGCACAATGGCCGGCAAGTTACAGCGGTGGTTCAAGAGTCAAGTGCCAATTACAAAGATATCAAATTACAAATTTTAGCATCCATGGGTTGTGAGCTAAAATTTGTATTTTTAAGTCTTTATAATTGGTACTTTACTCTTGAACTGTCACAGTAACTTGCCGGCCATTGTGTCGACAAATATGAATAGTTAAAATCTTTAGCTAATGTTTATGTGATGGACATTATACTAGTAGTAAAACTTATGATCAAAAAAAAAATTGAAGAATGTTTTTAGCCATGGAATTGTTCGCTAACTTTAATATCTTTTTTGAGTGCGAGTTTCTTTTTCATTCTAAAAAAAATTGATTTGAGTAGTTGCAGGCCACCCTATTTCTTTTTTCTTTAAATATTTCTGATATTGTTTGTCGGTTGGATTTTGTGTTGTTGCCTTGTTGGACTATCTCTTGCAATTACATAATATCAAGTATTGGGTTGATAGTTTGATACATTTGGATTTTAATTGTCGGGCTGAGACATATTATACGATAGAAATCATATTGTTAATGTTTATACATAGTAACCGTGCATGTTTTCCTTACCGCGCTTTCAGGGAACGTTTACTTTGGATTAATGCGATATCGGGCTAAATATGAGTCCAAAAGAAATAACTGGAATTTTG